>CAHIKZ030001602.1:805000-1112500 GCA_903632075.3 Acanthosepion pharaonis
GGCGATCATGTATCTTTTTCGACGAGGCAGATTTTTTTCACGCAGTAGGTTGCCATTTCTTTCTGCGGTAAACCAGTTGCCATCCAAGACTATAGAACCCAGTCTTACCCATAGCTGTGGAGAGAAGAAGAGGATTCATACATTTCCCAAGTTTATTAGCACGTAAGTGAATGTAATGGATTCGACTGGAGGTCAGTAGACGGAGGAATCATCTTTAAGGCTTCTCAAAACCTTTTGAAGAATGTCAACTGTTTCGAGGCTTTAATTACGTCGGCGCTCAGCCCTAGAAACCGGTGGAGTGATGGTAAGTCTCGAGAAGGCGTCCCAACACTCCCCTCCAAGATCGAATCTTCTGTTAACACACAGTGTAGGAAAGCCAATATCGAGGCGTGCTGGTGTGGTATTCCAAGCCCTCTGTGTCACCGACACTGGACACCCACAGACTTGGGGGCCATATGCTTACCACCATCCCATAAGAGGTAGGAGAGCAAGCTCTCGATCGCCTTCTTACGGTCCTTGCAGAGCGGGGGAACAGACGACCGGTAAAGGATAGCAGGAAAGACATCCGGTGCACATCGCCCTACCTTTTAAGGATAACCGCTTTCGGAGATAAGTCAGGACCGCCACTCTTACTTTTGCCTGTACCTCCGACTAATTGTTCTTCAGCTGAAGGTAAGGAGCGACCCACACTCCAAGGATGCGGACAGGACCGTCAGTCCAACTAAAAAGATCCAGAAGAACAACGCTCTTCCAAGAAAGACTTGTTGCGGTTAATCTTGGAATATTAGCATTTCGTGCTGTTCAAGCGCCTTTTCTATCAACCACAATGTCGCTGCGACACAACATGAAAATGGATACATCGGCGATTAAGCGTAGGTCATGAATGCATGCCCTGTCCGTTATCCGGCGAAGGAGAGTCTCAAACGCAAAAGCATAAAATAAGAGCGACAATGGACAACCCTGACGAACCGACCAAGACAGCGCAAAAGCGCGTAACCGCTTTCCGTTCACCTGCACCACTGCACTGTTGGAGCGATACAGGAGGCAGACCGATCTGCAAAAGTCGGGTTTGAATCCGGCAGCCTGTAAGTCAGCAGGTAGATACTGATGGTTGACCCTATCAAATTCTTTGGACCCATCCACATTGATCAACGCGGCTTGATCGCCGTCTTTTACACCCTCTAGAATCGTTAATCCCTTCACAGCACAAGTCTGCTCGGGTCCCAGCAGAAGCTTGCCAACTGACTGCAAACGTCCCGTCAGGATCTTGGCCCAAATCTTTAACTCTGTGCTGAGTTATGGACTTGTAGTTATCTAAATCTCGACAGCCATTTCTGTCCTTTCTTAATGTGATGACACCACTGGAGATCCGGTCGGGGACGGACTCCTGCCGGAGGCAAGTTTTGAACACGACTGTCTAAATCAGCACAAAGATGTGTGATAGCCTCAAGTATAATCATGACCATCAAGTTCCTGAGACTTGCCATTGCAGACCCTCTTCAATGCCAAATGAACATCGCCCTCTGTGATCTCACCCTCGTAGCTAGCCGCTTCAGTCGGCGAAGTCCAAGGAAACACACCCCGATCCCTCAGGCTCCTCGCATTCAAACTGGCCAGCTTGATAGACATTTAAAAGTTTATCCCTTTAGATGCAGACTGGACGGAAATCTGCGTGTGAAAGGACCCCAGGGGATTGTCCCAGGCTCCCTGTACCCATCTCCGACTTTATTCGTCCATCCAGGACATTACGTCGGAAATTTTAATTTTAGTGAGGGATGGAGAAGAATCAGGAACCCCCGCCCCTGCACGTACTTTTCCTTTGGCTTCAGACTTATGTTGATTAAAACTAAAAATTTTATGGCCTCCATTTAACTCTTGTTCCATGTTAATGTGTCAGTTTTAATTTATCTTTACAAAGCGAGTCTATATACTTTACAAATAATGTTGCCGTGTTATAATTATTAAAGGTAAGTGTTTGGATCAACATACTTATATAATACTAATAATATTAATAAAATATAGGATGTGGCACTTCAACCTTTTCTGAGGGCCTCTCCGATTGACCCTCTTTATGAAATATAAAATTGCATTTTTTGTATTTTAATAGTTTTGCTAATAATATCCTCTTCTATATTTTTTGAATACTCCATTTATTTCTGGTGATGGGTGACCCCAATTTTCGACCAGATTTTCGTACTTAACGATTGTTTTCATTTTGAAGATTGGAGATTTGGTTTGAATCTGAATGTCTTAATGAATTTTCTTTTTATTCTCTTCGACCTATTTTGGTTTGTGTATATATGTATATGTCATTAACTTAAATGGCTAAAATGGCGTTTACTTATGATCCCTATCATCACACAAATTGCCTTTGCTATTTTTTCTGTATCTTTTCTATCTTGTCTTATATAATTGGTTTTTGATACCTTTTCCCGTTTCGGATATCCTCTGCGCAGCCATTTGTATGTCGTTTCATCTGTATTATATTTCTCTTTATTTGGACGTAAACTTGTGTTTTTTTTTTTAATGTGTTGCTTTTGTTTTTGGCATTTATTGATTCATTATTATTCTTTTCCTTAATTTCATGAGAAATATTTGTTGTTGCAGCTTCAGGATTCTGGCTAATTGTAATTCTCAAAACAACGCAATTTTCTATATTCCGTTATCTCCACGGATTTAAATTCTGAATAGTACTTCTTTTAGAGGACAGGCTACCCTGCCATTTACCCAACACCTGTAGTGAAACAAAATAGATTCATGTCTTTTTCAAGGGAGTTTATGCGAAAGTAAACGTAACAGACGGCTGTCCCCTCGGTAAGACGATAAACTACAACCGTCGTCCTGGGTAAGACGATAAACTACAACCGTCGTCCTGGGTAAGACGATAAACTACATCCGACGGCAAGGCCTTTGATCAGGAGGTTTTGAGGAGCGTGGAACTACCTCTTAATTGCTGGTGTTCCCAGGTCCATCTGACCCAGGGTGGTAGAACCTATCAGAGTCCCAGGTATAGGTAAAAGTTACAACCCCCAAAATGGATCAAAACACTAAGATAGTAAAAAATAGGTTTTAATACATTTTTTGAAAAAATATTACCAGGACTACATTTTTGAAAAAGAAAAATATCACCAGCATTATATTATTGGAATAAAAATTACCAGAAATACAGTTTCAAAAAAAAAAAAAAAATCTTTGTCAACATTAAATAACACTATTTACATTATTCGGACTATTGTCCTCATCTTTGTCGGCATATTTATTACAACGTTTCGGCCTTTGTACGAACTGAACCCTTTATTTCGCTCACTGTGGTAGACTGTTCTAGTTCCGCGTGCCATGTTTAATGGATGTCAGTTATCAGTTATCTCCTGTATTTCCCCTCTCCAAGTTCTCCACTGCCTTAACCGGGTATTGAACTCACACTCTTTGGGTCATGTCACTGGAACTAATCAACGCCTTTATCCACTGTGTCATGTGTCCAATCACCTAAAGAATGCGGGAGCGTACAATGGCCAAAACGTTGTAATAAATATGGCGACAAAGATGAGAACAATAGTCCGAATAATGTAAATAGTGTACCTAATACATCATCTCAGAAATATAGACAGATTAAATAACCCATTGAGGTTGATATGCCGTAAAACAAACCAAACCAAACCAAAAGCAATTATCTTGAAAACTACTAAGTCTAGCTCAAAGAAATTATTAGCAGTAATACGTTTTTGAAGGAAAAATTATTACTAGAAATATTTTTTGAGGGAAAAAATAATTATTGATGGAAAAATATTATCAGCAATTTAACAGCAATGCATTTTTGAAAAAAATATTACCAGCAATACATTTTTGAAAAATATTTATGAAAAAAAGATTATCAACAATATATCTTTGAAAAAAAATTACCAGCAATAAAAATCTTGTCGGTATTGAGGCGTTGATGTACCGTAAAACAAAACATCATAAAACCAAACGTAACAGAAGAATTTTTAATTTGAACCCTTCTCACCAATTCCATATTTTCCGTACCGGTAACTGTTAGCTTATTTACTTATCTAAATTTCTTCTTTTACTTTGGGCCGCGTTCTTTCGGGACGTCAAACAAAATGCCTTTCCAGAACGTAATATCCTATGTAGCTCTTGGCAATTTCTGTCTTTATTATCTCACCCATTTTTTGTTCTGTCCTGCACACAATTTCTTTAAACGCTTTTTTTTGCTCCTCTTGACTTCAACATGCGTAGTGAGTATCGAATTCTCTAAACCTCCTGTCCTCATTATGTCTCCCTATATTGCAACTAACACTTAATGATTCAAATTTGAAGTGTCATATTTGTTTCCATTTTCCTTAAAACATCTTCTTCGCTTATATTCTCTGTCCATGTTATTCTCAGCATCCTCCTGTAGAAGCATATCCATTTTGCCTCAAGTTGGCTTTTCATCAAATCAGCATTTCTGTTCTATAGGAGGATTCATATTGCATAGAAGTTCAGCACACTTTTCTTGATTTCTAACGAATACTTTCTGTTTCTTTCATTCTTGACTTAGTTTAACACCAATACTAATGAATTGAAAATAGACATTTTCTTTTTGTTATTGTTTTTATATTTTCCAGATTTAAGAAAGTCAGCAAAATGTTTCACGAATGATTTGATTCAACGAAAGATAATTAAGAAAATTGACGTTAAAGTTGTCCAATTGAAGACAGACACAATTACTTACAGAGGCGGTGTTAGGTAATCAGGACAGCATAATAGAAAGTTGTTTCCAGAAAAGAACCAAAAAGTTCTTCGATGGCATTGCTATGATTAACAGCCTTGAGAATGTCGTGAAGACCATGGCTAAATTAATAGAAATTCAACTTGTTTTGACTAGTTTAATTTTTATTAGCTTAGTTATACAACTTATGTATCTCAGATCTCGTCATATTTACGACGAAGTAACGTGCTCTTTCGAAGTTGTTTAAATATTTTTTTTTCAATCCGAGATGGTAATTTTTCTGACCGAAACCCTGTTGCAGAGATAGGAAACCCAAATGAAGTGGTGTGACACCATTTAGGGATGCAAGGAAAAGGAAGAAAAGAAGGGAAAGGAATGAAATTTTGATAATGAAAAATGGTGAAGGGTTTCATTGCTATTGTCGAGAAAACTAAATAGATAAAAATTAACTGTGTCGTGGTGGCGGACTTATATTATCGGAAATAGATAACAGCCACTTGGTGCTGGCGAAAATCTAATTGACAAGTTCCAGATCGGCTAGCCAAACGCCGGGACAGAATAGATATACATTTAACTGTGTCACGGGAATGCCATTTGGGGCTTCCACAGAAAACTAAAGAGATAAAAATTTAATAGTCGCGCGCTGACCACACACGAGTTTTGAATAGATAAAAAAATTAACTGGGTCATTGTGGCGAACTTATATTATCGGGAAAAGATTTTCTGTGACCGAGAAATAGGAATGCCCTGACCACACACGAGCTGAAAAAAAAAACCAAAAAAAAAACCCAAAGAAAATAGGTTAAGTCTTTGTCGATGGAAAGATACCGTTAGACAAGGTGTCTGTTTTGTGTTGAAATTTGACTATGAGCGAAACAATATTATCAGAAAAATGGCGAAGTTGGCGCCGATAAGTGAATGCGTCTGTTTGGCCAGTCACTTGGTGCTGGCGAAAATCTGATTGACGAAGTCCAGATGAAAGTGACTTTGGGATAGGAATTGAGGTTATCACACTATGGGTCGTGTTGTTCTGTTGGCGGCCAGAGAAGAAGAGAGAATAGAAAAGAAAAGAAAGAAGTGAAATAGAAAAAAGAAAAGGAGGAGATAATTCTTTTTTTTTTCTTTGAGCAAGATATTTTTTTAAGAAACAAGGCTAGTCTGGTCACACCCACACTGTTGATCGGCCATTAGATGAATGTTAACGAGAGCCAGGCGGAGGTGATCATGTGATGCAGGGGGGAGGCCTGCTACCACTCATTAAAGAGGATAGGTATGAGATGTTACTACGAAGAAGTAGGAAAATCGTTGACGCCCTCTGAGGGTATGGTAAGAGAAGACTTCCAAAAATGGAAATAATATATTTTTCCTGACCGAAAACAAAAAAAAGGGGATTGTGGATTTGAAATTGTCAGGGAACCTCAAACCCGACAAAGCCCACCCCGATTTTGGTCGGCGTCCATATAAGCAAAGTCGCAGCGAGCGAAAATCAGTTGGAGTTCCAGTTATCCAGAGTTTCCAGTTCGCAGTTGAAGTGGGGCCCGTCCCGCAGAGCTGACTTGAAAGATTCGCGCAACTTCCGAACTCATCTTCAAACCAAGAACAATTTATTTTTGAAGAGCGACTTAGATTCATACCACCAAAACAAGTTTTACGACTATCGCCTGAAGACACACCAAGAACCAGTTTCTTAAAGAACAGACAACTTAAGATGTTAAAACTCACCTAACAAAAACAATGTGTCATGAATCCATATAGCGGGTCGGGAGATAGACGCAGTCCTATGTGTCCAGCAACCAGATATAAAGTATTGTTATCCTTTTTTTGATACCTTTGAACTTTTGAGTTATTATTTTATTTTCTTTTACACATATTTGTACGATACCACCCTTATTCGAACTCAACTTGCATTACGGCCCCGACGACTGATTGATTTCGTCTGCCTAAGATCAATTCACAACGTGGGTAGGCAGAATGGGGATCAAAGCAGTTACTTCGGTAACCAGACATTGGAAGCGAGTTGGGAACGACGAGGCTGATATCGAATCTAACCAGATTCCCATCCGAATCACCAAAAGGTTAGAACGTCACATTTGGGTGCCGCGACCAATACCAAGCCAGTTGGTCGTCACAGGACGGGACAACACGACTGACGCAGACAGGCGGACGTCACGTTTGGAGCGGCGACACCCGAACGAAGCAGCGAGGAACGAGCGAAGGCTGGGGGACGTCACAGTTGGAAATAAATTCTAACAATATTTTATATATAGCAACAACATTGTGTATGGAACGATGTCCTTATTCGTCCGTACGGTACGTTTAACTTATTCGTCCGTACGGTAGGTTTTAAGTCCTACTGAAGATATTGGGAAAAAAAGTTCCTTGTTGGTTTATTGGAGTTACTAGCTTAGAGAAATTTTATGCAATGTTGTTTTCATGCGACACGTGGTCACACCCCGAAAGGGAAAGGAGACACCACTTTTCCCAACTGCATATTGTGAGTAAATAGAAAGCAAAAAGAGAGATCTAGTTTTACCTGGCTTCCGACTGTCCAGTCCATACCAATCAATCGAATGTCTCGTCTCAATTCAATCAACTGACGCTGTCTCTCTGCTGACCCACATTTACAATCAGCAGAAGTCAATAGTTGAACCTAATAGCAGGTGGTCGATCCTCCGACTTGATCACCATTGTCAAAATCGCAGCGTGATCCCCGACAACAGTGATTCGAGAATGATAATCAGAGCAATCAGTACAGTTTCATGGTATTGTTCACACAAGACTTTGAATAATATCAGATAAATGCGACTTATTCGAAGCGCTGGTAAATGCAGTAAAGATCTAGTTAGAAAGAACTGTCCATTTGAAAAACGAAACAATAATACGTTGTGTATTTAGATTGGGAACAGATCGATTATAGTTGAATATAAGGGCTTCAAATAAGCCCGCCATTATCTTCCGGTCTTGTTAAATGTGTCTCTTGTAATTTTGTTTCTATTATCATTAGTATTCATTTCGATTATTATGTTTTCATCTTTTTATTCTAACATCGTTAATATGCTTCCTTTTATTTATTCTTCAACCAAATCACTTGTTTTGAATGTTATGTGAATTAACAATGAACGGTTAGTTACATAGTGCCTTCATATTTAACATATTAAATATTTTTCATCACATTTTTTGCAATATTTCGAAATAGGCAGAAAGCATATTTTGAGAACTTACAATAATACTTTTAGTCATTTAATTTTACAGCCGTCTTCATCGTTGTGTTTTAAATAACAGGTGTTGTTCTAGGTGTCGGGTAATCGAGACATCATAATAGCCGTCGGCAAATATCTAAGCTACGAAACGAGAAATACTGGCGTTATAATAGTTTCGAAGCACGAATAAGAATTATTTGTAGCGTTAAAAAATCTAATAAGACCCGACAGTTATCAGCTCAGAGAAATATGACCTTCTTTCCAGGAATAAACAAAATATCTGATAGAAATCGATTCTTCGTGCGTAATAAGCATAAAAATATCGATTAATTAATTGTGATGATTAGTCGCGGATCGAAATATTACGTGTTATAACTGCTCGAAGAATCTAATATAAAATTATGAGTGGGTGATATTTTTGTTAGCGATTTATTTTCTGTTTATGGAAATTGTGGTATAATGAATCGGAATGTTCTTAAAATAAATACGTCAAAATTTCATTCGCTTCATTCAATGATTACATGTAGAATGACGCACCGAATTCTAGTGGTATTTTAAATTATAACAATTGATTGTATTTTAACTTCTATTGTATATGAAGCCCGTCGGTGTATGCACGTTTTCATTATTTCATATTGCTACTCCACCATTTGCTTGCTTAACAGTAATCATTTTCTCTATTAACCAATATTTTTGGTAGTAGGGAAAAATAATTGATTAAAAAACGAATTTTTCTGTCTGACAAAATATTTTAAATATCTGTCTATATCTCCTCAGTATTATGATTACTTACATTATTTACATTATTCTGACTGATATCCTCATCTTCATTGCCATATTCAAAACGTTTCGGCCTCTATATCTCTGAGATGAGGTATTATGTTTACTTGCATTGTTTACATTATTCGGACTGATATCCTAATCTTCATTGGCATATTCAAAACGTTTCGGCCTCTATATCTCTGAGATGAGGTATTATGTTTACTTGCATTGTTTACATTATTCGGACTGATATCTTCATCTTCATTGACATATTCACAACGTTTCGGCCTCTATTCGGTTTCTATTGACTTAAATGAGGTGCAGCAATTCTTACCCTTCGTTATTAATTGTCAAGGAATATAGTATACAGAATATTGATTTGTGACAGGGAGCATTATCCTGCATAAAAAAAATGAGCTTTGTGTGGTCGATTTGCACCCTTTCAGCAGAAGGGAGAAGACAAGACTCTAAAATTTTCTTGTACTGTTCGCTTCTGAGGGTCTTTTCAATAGGTTTTAAGAAACCAGTTCCATGAAAAGAAAAGCATACCCAGAACATTATACTGAACGGATGTTTGGCAGTATTTACTGCTAAATTCAAAGAGCTTTCAAAGATTCTTCTTCGGATTTTAGATCGCTTATCCCTTGAATTTAGCTCAACTTTCGTTTCATCGGAGAAGAGAACATACTTCCAGTTTTCTACGTTGAAATTTGTGTAACAGTGTGTTCATTCGAGTCTCGTGGCTTTGTTGGCTTTGCTTATTAGCGGCTTAAACCTTCGTCTACAAGATTTGTAGCCTTGTTCTAACAGCCACCGACGGACTGTTTAAGAGGCAATACTAACTCCTTGCTCTTCGCTTAGAAAGGCTGCAATTTCTTGGCTAGTTATAGTCCTATTCTTCGCAACTTCTCTCTTGATTACCCTGCCAGTTCTATCATCAATCTTTTTCTTTCGTCCCCTTGTTTCCTTCCTTGGAGCAGGAGTGGCATCATTATGTGCCCTAAGCACTTGAGAGACAGTTGATTGCGAGGTTATAGCAATTTTTGCAATTTCTCTCGTAGACTAGCCTGCTTTTGAGAGGGCAATAATTGATGCCTTAAGTGGTTCTGAGTGGCTATTTCAAGCTGTTTTATACTGTATGAGGCTTTCTGGAATATTCTGGAATACTCTAAATTTAATTTAAGATGTTCTAGAAATCTCTAGAATATTGTTCTGAGTGTATTGTAAAATAGTTTTCAATATTTTGTCAAAAGTTCTTTAAATTTACCAGTTTAATCATTAGAATGCAATATCTGAGTCACTTTTTATGTACAGAGTTTTTTCCTGAATCTCATTTATATCCAAATTTATAATTATCAATAGAATACCTTAGGGTGAATAAACTTTTTTCCTAGGTGGTCGGGAAGGGGTCTTTATATTAGTAAGATTAAAAATTATTTTAACCCCCAAAACAATAGACAAAAAATATTTTTAGTAAAACAAATCAGGTGAGTCACTTTTATCGACCAGCACTCTATGTATGTATAAGGTATATCAGATTCTATTATGCAAGTCAGTCTTAATTAGTATTAACAAACTGATGTTGGTAGAATGTTTATGATAAACATATCATTTGAATATATGTCTTACTAGAAATGACTTATTTGATGGTAGGAGATTTTATTATGCAACTCAGAAGTTTATCATATATATGCATATATATATATATATATATATATATATATATATATATATATATATGTGTGGATAGATACATAGATAGAGAGAGATACATATGCATACAAATACATTAATATATATATATATATATGAACGTATGTATGCGTATATAATAGTACAATTATTGATATTTATTTTTAATTTCTGATATATAAAAGATGCTATGGGTCATAAGAAGGATAACTTCGAAAAGAAATAATATATTGTAAAGTTATTGAATGATGAATGAACACAACCGTAGAAATTGTAAAAAAAATGAACAGAACAATAACAAAAAAGAAATTGTGAACGTTAGCGAGACAAGAGCCAGAAAAATCAAAAGTAATAACCAATAAGAAAATATTTTAAGAATCTGGCGATTGTGAATGAAAACGGAGAAAAGATGGCGAATGTGAAGAAATCAACAAAGCTAAAAACAATACTTCACAAAGAGAAACGTGTAAGTGGGACGAAGAAGGACATGAAAACTTGATATCTTCAAAATAGTGGAATCAGCTTTTTCAAAAGCGAATTTTAGTGTGATCTGCGGGTAGTGTGAGAGTTATAGGCAAATAAAGTGTAATCGGTGAACCGGGTTCAAATTCTGGCTAGTCTGTGTCACTTACTTTCGGACAAAAGTCTCTTTTACCCTGAAGCTATGGTTTAAATAACAGAATAGCTATGGGCTGTAAACCTTTTCATAAAATGCATGGCAATTTTGAGATAATAAAAAGTGGAGATTCTTGATCGCCAACAAGCTGAATAGACATGGCATTAAACATAATTTTAATGGTAACTGCAGAGCTCTGTTGGATGAGCTGATGATTTAGGTGGAGGTTGGATCCTTCATGGAAATGGTTAACAAGCATGACTTAGAAAACAAAAAAAACTCATATAGAGTAATACTTTTATAAATAGTAAGATTACGAGTCAATTCAGTGTTCAAGATATCTAGATAGATGCAGATAACTATTGTAAGTTTTTCATGGGCAAAATCGATTTGAATTATATAAGTCACAACCAAGAAGCTTTAATCGAAAGTCTGTATTCATTCAAAAAATTATGCCTTCATATTCTGCAAATTTCGCTATTGCCAACTGTGCCAGAGAGCATTTCAAATACAGCGCCAGGAAGTTTTTCTCCCCGGAGTCGATCCTCCAGATCTACAAATCAACAATTCGCCCTTGCATGGAGTATTACTGCCATATATGGTCTGGTGCCCCTTCTGTTTGCCTCGGGGTTCTTGATAGGCTCCAGAGGCGGATATGCAATGTAGTTGGCCCTGCCCTGGCGTCTCGTCTACAGTCACTTTCTCACAGACGCGCCGTCGCCTCCCTTTGTCTGTTCTACAAATACTTTCATGGAAATTGCTCCGAGGAGCTGCATTCGCTGGTTCCCAGACGTCATGAGTTCCAGCGCCCTACGAGGCTGGCATCTCGCTCTCACCCCTTCACTGTCGAAACTCCTAAATGTAGCCGTCTCTTCTACTCCAATAGCTTCATGTCTCGCACCTCTCACCTGTGGAACTCCCTTCCCTATTCCTGTTTCCCTGTGAGGTATATAATCTCCAGCTATTTAAGTGTAATGTCTATCGACATCTCCAGTTGCCTTGATCTATCCACTACCCCCATCCTTTCTTCTATCACTCCTATCTGATCTTGCTCTAAATTTTCTGTAACCCCTTGCGTCCTAGTGGCTTTCCCCCTTGCTAGGGGTGTAATGCTTAAAAAAAAACAAAAAAAACAAAACATAATTGATGGAATGGGCACAAATTTTTGCAGATATTAAGCCAGTCAAATACTTTTGCGCCATCATTAAAATATATTTATATAAGAAAAACAGATAATAATAATAATAATAATTGTTATTAAAGACCACAAACAAAAAAAGTGCCTCCTTATTGATATGGCAGTCCCTGCTGACTGCAATGTATCTTTGAAGATATTCAAAAAGCTATCAAAATACAAGGGCCTTGAAATAGAAATCTCAAAAATGTGGCAGGTGGGAACATCAACAATCCCTGTTGTAGTTGGAGCCCTAGGACTGGTTGGAAAAGATTTCAGTAGACTAATTGAAGGGATTCCTGGAAGTCCATGCCTCAAGGAGATACAGAAAATTGTTCTGACAAGTACAGCCCACACTTTACGAAGGGCTTTATCTATGTAATATTTCTTTTTTTTGTCAGTGGAAAGTGTCATGATGCCATTTCTAACCTTAGGTCCTGGGCGGGACCCGGAAAGAAATGTGTAAACGCCAGAAATCAAAGAAAATAATAATAATAATAAAAATAAAAACGACCTCTGGGAAGCAATAAGACTACTGCAAGTTATATTAAAGTTCAAAACCTGTGTTCGAAAAAAAAATGGTTTCATTTATTTTCTTATTAAAAGCCGAATCATATTTGGATTTTTAGAATAATTCCTTTTCACCCAACATCCTCGAAAAACTAATGGATGTAATTTTAATGTCAAATAGCTCAGATTAACGATATATGTGATATAATCAAAGATATTTTTCTCTTGCCTATATTTTTTGGAGTCATCTATAAATAAAAAGGATTCATTACACTGCGTTTGATGGCATCATAAATCCTGACTTCTCTACCCAAAAATTATTAACAATATTTTTATAAAGATATATATTTGTCGAAACTATATATATATATATATATATATATATATATATATATATATATTGTAAGCAAATGTAAATGGATATAGACAATATTCATTAAAATACAATTCAGTTCAATTTTGACAAAGACGATGGACATAAACAACAAGTCTTATCCAAAACAGATAACTGAAAATTTTTAAAATGATCAGCTTTCCGTTTAGCATGGTCACGTTGTCGTCACATGGGCGACGCTTTCAAAACGTATTCCTAAAAAATTTTTGATTATTTTGAATGAAAAAGAAAATGAAAAGAATTCTATTAGGATCTAAAATTTTTATGTGTATGCTTGTCGCACGGTGAATACTAGACCTGGTTTCTTTAATATTTCCCCTTTTTTAGCGAGATTAATGCTCGAATCCTGTCAAAGGACGAATATTTTCTATTCAGGCCAGTAAATGATATTTAATACTGTTTATTATAAACAGAGCATTTACTTAAATACTTGTATCTATAAAAAAAGAACGTTAAACATAAAAATGTCTTTAATAAATATATATGTACATACACAGTGGGGGTAAACAAATATTTGTATACATAATTTTTTTCATTTTTCTAATAACTAAATATGCATAGTAAACAGAAAAAATGATTTAATAGAAATAACTCCCATTTATTCATTTTATGGAGTGAGACAATCTTGAACTTTCTCCTAATTAGATGTTCCAACACGATAATGATCCTAAGCACACTATAAAATCCACGAAGAAAATAATGTAAATATCCTGAAATGGTCAAATCAGTCGCCAGATTTAAACCCAATCGAGAAACTGTGGCATTATTTGAAAATTGAAATCCAATCGAAAGCTCCAACAAACATCCCGAATCTGAAGACGTTATGCGAAGAAGAATGGAATAAAATACGAACTAAATTTTGTGAATCATTAATTGAGAACTTCAAGAAGAGGTTGGTTGCTGTAGAAGTGAATAATGGCTATTCTACAAAGCAATAAATGCAGATTATATATTCTTTTTTGCATTGTACGAATATTTTTCACCCATTAAAATGGATAAATTGGATTTATTTCTATTAAATCATTTTTTTCTGTTTTCTATGCATATTTAGTTATTAGGCAACTGTGTACAGTTAATTATATGAAAGCTATGCTTATTCATTAGTTGGAAATACAATAAATTAAAATTTCTATGTGTACGAATATTTGTTTCCCCATCTATCTATCTATCTATCTATATATATATATATATATATATATATATATATATATATATATATATATATATATATATATATATGGCATTATAAACGATTGTACTTTTTTAGAATGTAAATATTATCGGCTCTGGCTTATAATTTGAGTAAATCTGGAAAAGGACCAACGAACAAAAATATATATAAAAATGTGGGGTTAATTGCTCAAGGGATTGGTTTTCTCTTTTAATCAGGAACTTGATGGAAGAGATCTAAATCCGTATTGTTAGATAAGAATGTGGTCATTTATCTTGCACGTGTTTTATATCCAACCAGGCAGACGCTGGATCATTTAAATATCCCCCTCTTCCATTTTTAATTCGATTTTCTTTACATAAATTCTCGAGTGCTTGTAAGTCCGTACGAGAAATATTGTCGTTAAAGAAACATTATTAATTGGTTTTTCACGGCAACTTGGATATATAATTAGCTTGTAAGCCACGTTAAAAACTAGCCATTGCTTAAGGGGAAAATGTATTACTTTTCTAAGTTGTTGAGGCTTAGTTGTTGGGATTTTATCTTATATGCGTTTTATGTGTATTGCACTAATATATCTTAAATTACAGCTAGTTAAACTTCATCCTCAGAGAAAATATGGAATCTCATAAGTTCAGCACATTTGGAGGAATTACTCTGTGAAATATGTTGTTTTTTTAAAACCTTTTTTCGGTTAAAATGAATCCGCTAGACCAAAAAGTACATCCATAGACAGAGTTTGGACAAAATAATGGAATCATCTTGTAAAATTATCTTGTTTTATTATTTAATACAGAGTTGTTTTATCTCTGGCATTAATCACAGCTTAAATACGTCAAGGAATATACTTGTACGCGTTGCGAACGGTTGTTAGGGGTATTTTGAGTCATTCCTAAACTTGCTTTAGCTGTTTCAGCGACGACGAGCGAGGGAAGCTGCTCCTCACTCATCGCTTCAAAATGCACCATATATCTCTTCGATTATATTTTGGGGATCAATCCAAATGGACTCTTCAATTTAGTGCCTTTCTACCAACTTTGAATAATATTAGCTATATGAATCCGTGAATTATCATGCTGGAAGATAACACAATCACCAGAGAATAGTTTTTACCATAGAATAGACATGATCAACTAAAATCTCCTCAGTAATTTGAAACAATTAACAAACGAAAAATATTCTGTGATATGGCTGCTCAAATCCTGAAAAGTCCCCATATGCTTCATAGTAGGTGTCAAAAAGAATCAGGTTTGAAGGCTTCTTTGAGCTGGCTTGAGAAATAAACTCACTCTGAATTACAAAAAATTGTGAATGATGATTCAAGAGAGAAGATAACATAGTTCGAGTGAGTCATTGGCCACTTCTAATAATTTCGACACCATTTTCCCCTGTTTATCTGTTTTGATGGTTGAGTGGACAGGAGATAGCAATTTGCAGCCCTCTGATATCATTCAGCTGTATGGAGCTTACGGCGAACGCCTTTGGTTGATCTAAGATTGGCAAGGGGGTGATTTAACTCTGCTTTCAATTTTCTGCTTTAGATTAATAGATACAAATACGTTTCACTATTCCGCGGCGACGCTGTGGGATTTGCCTTTCGTTCAGAATTTCCAGAGCTGATTTTGCCTTGACAACATGAGTTTTTGTTTTGTTTTTTTAGACAGCGATTCGAAATATTAAAAAAAAAAAAAAGTAATTTTAGTGTCTGAAACTCAAACCATTCACACTCCAGCAGTTTGTCCAATTTGGAAATCAAATAACTCACGCATTTTATCCTACAAATATTTCTAAAAGACAACAATAATAAAAAAAATCAAAAAAAGAGGACTATATAATGAAGACTAAAGCATCCGTCATACATATCTATCTATCTATCTATCTATCTATCTATCTATCTATCTATCTATCTATCTATCTATCTAAGTCTTTTCATATCTACGTAAATTCTACTTAAATCTATCTATCTATCTATCTATCTATCTATCTATCTATCTATCTATCTATCTATCTATCTATCTATCTATCTCAGTCTTTTCATATCTAAGTAAATTCTACTTAAATCAATCTATAAATCAATCTATCTATCTATCTATCTATCTATCTATCTATCTATCTATCTATCTATCTCAGTCTTTTCATATATATATCTATGTACAGTCTACTTATGCCTATCTATCTATCTATCTATCTATCTAAGTCTTTTCATATCTACGTAAATTCTACTTAAATCTATCTATCTATCTATCTATCTATCTATCTATCTATCTATCTATCTATCTATCTATCTATCTATCTCAGTCTTTTCATATCTAAGTAAATTCTACTTCTAAATCTATCTATCTATCTATCTATCTATCTATCTATCTATCTATCTATCTATCTATCTATCTATCTCAGTCTTTTCATATCTAAGTAAATTCTTTAAATAAATCTATCTATCTATCTATCTATCTATCAATCTATCTATCTATCTATCTATCTATCTATCTATCTATCTATCTCAGTCTTTTCATATATATATATCTATATACAGTCTACTTATGCCTATCTATCTATCTATCTATCTATCTATCTATCTATCTATCTATCTATCTCAGTCTTTTCATATCTAAGTAAATTCTACTTAAAATCTATCTATCTATCTATCTATCTATCTATCTATCTATCTATCTATCTATCTATCTATCTATCTCAGTCTTTTCATATATATATGTACAGTCTACTTATGCCTATCTATCTATCTATCTATCTATCTATCTATCTATCTATCTCATCTTTCTATATATATATCTATCTCAGTCTTTTCATATCTATCTATCTATCTATCTATCTATCTATCTATCTATCTATCTATCTATCTATCTCTCTCTCTCTCTCTCTCTCTCTATATATATATATATATATATATATATATATATATATGACTAAAAAGAGTTGAATAGTTCAATAAAATGTGGTGTTTCCATCATTTTCTTAGACCAATTTTTTCTTATATTGGTTTACCACGTTAGAAAAGACCGAAGTACCGTTCCATATTGAATGGAATGCTGTTATCGCTTTTGGTGATATTGATCAGTAAGGCGATATCGTGAATTACAGGTACAGAAAAGAAATCGGTTTGTGGACAAAAGAAACAAAGATTTAACTTCTAAACCCACAATCGAAATGTAGTAAGAGGTACGACGACTACAAACTCCCTTTACAAATGCGTGGAAACTGTTTTTTGTTCCTCTGGGTTGATGTTTCCAAATAGGGTTCTCGTATATATCTCTTGTCAATGTTAATTTACATGACACACTGGTAGAGGATTACAATACAATGAACATATCTCAAAACAATCTCACCGCAAACCCGGCAAAAGTCAGTCTCTTGTACGCGTACGCTTTCCCGAGCTTCAAAACCTGATAGAATTTCCTGTATTTAGGCCCTTTCAATTGAGAGAAGAGACGATCGTTATCCTTTTCTTCATGATCGAAACTTTCTTTAGGATAGAACTTGTAAACATGTCTTCAAAAGGTGTCGAAGAAATGTAAGAAAAGCTTTTATTTATAATTCTAGATTCTTTGGCCTTCTTCGTGCTTGGAATATTTTTATAGTTCCAACTGGTATCGGCGGTTATTTTTCGAACCAACTTAAGAAGACAACATACTAAATACTTATTCTTTCAGAGTGACAGATCGTTTTAACGTCGAAGATTTGAGTAACAGTATCTTGCATTTATTAGTACAGTAGAATCCTTGACTACCAGACTAAGATGGCCTTCCAGATATGAGGAATTGGTTACAAAGTCCAGATATGACGGAGTTATATTTAGATTAAAATAAAAGAACTGACACCAGGTTTAACATTTATTTTCAGTGTTTTATAAAAAAAAAAAAAATAAGCTAATGGTGAGTGAAATATAACGGAAATGATTTTAGGGAAAAAGAAATAAATTATGTAATGTTAATGAAAATTCATTAAATTAAGTATACCACGAATGCAAAACAAATAATGGGACGAGGATTATTTTAATCGTTGATCCATGATGATTCGTTTTCTTCTAATGCCATTCTCAACTTTTTCCGCATTTCGCTTTGCTTTTTTTCTTGAAATGTTTTAAACAAAAGACTTTTTAACTCTACATAGGTTATTGCAATCATCATAGCTGAATGCTGGCTTTCTTTCCATATAACTGACAACCTTTTCAATAGCGTTTTCAATTCCAGTCCAGGTTTCATCACAATCATGCATCTCGTCGCTATTTTGTTGCAGATGTGTCTCGTTGTCATCCTTACCACTTATTTCCTGGAATAATGTATAAATATTTGTACTTTATTTCAATCCTTCATGAGCTTCCAATCCTTAGCTATGATTAATTGATGATGAACATGTCATTTTCATTCATGACCGATTTCATTACGATTCTTCTGTTTAGCTTAGAGTAATTATATATTCTTATTGTTCAGAGTTGATTCCAGTAATGTTATAAAAAAAAAAAAACCTCGGAGGATTTCAGTAAGATTTCTTCAATCATTACTAAGATCCAATGGTTCGGAGCTTAATCTAACACTTGGATAATTTTGCTGTTACACGATTTGGACAATTTTGCTGTTACACCCGGTAATTCGTAATATCAATCAACTTCAATCGATGAAAAGTAATGATCTGCTCATTGTTCCTATCGTCATTTCTGTGTACAAACCGAATCATCATTTCCTCGTTTGTTGACTTTATTCTATCGCCGGACAAATTGCCAAACGTTTCTTAAATAACCAATGGAAAACGTAATAAAATTTTGAGCAGAAACTTCTTAACCATAATAGCAGGGTTAAGTAGTTACTATTCAATATTTCATATGAGAAGATTTGTAAACGGAGAATTCTCTCTCGGTAATTAATGCTAATCAGTGAGAGGTTTCCTCGTTAAATGGGTAATGCGAGAAATGTAACAGCTGCGTTAGTCAGTCAGTTATGTGGCATTATTTAAGAAACGTTTGGCAATCGAGACGGTGTAGTGGCTAACAAGCTTGTTTTGCTAGAATAGTTTCTTCTGATTAGTAAATTCACTAGGTGCCCCTTACTTTAGGCTTTGTGCCACATCTAAGCTACGCTTGGAAAATGTGCCATGCGTGATACACGCGTAGGCGATCATGTATCGAAAGATACATGACTGACGAGGCAGATTTTTCCCCGCAGTATGTTGCCATTTCTTTCTGCGGTAGAACAGTTGCTACCCAAGGCTACAGAACCCTGCTATTTACTCATAGCTGAGGAGAGAGAAGAGAATTCGAACCTTTCCCAAGTAAGTGAATTTAATGGATTCGACTGGAATTCGAACTCGGCTCTCCGATTCTACAATCCGAGCCGCTATCCATTACTCCTTTATGCGTAGAAAACCCAATCATAACAAATGAACGTGATTCAGGTCAAAGCTGTTCAGGTGATCAGCTCGGAATCGATCTAAAATATTCTTGAAACAGGAAAATAATTAGTCATCCTAACACTAATACTACATTTAATTCGTGTCCTTTATTCAAATAAATATATATATATATATCGTATATATCGGATTTTCGAGATCATGAGAAGTGCTGCACATGTTTGATGTGATGAGTCAGTTGTTCTTTGATTTTAATGATGTTCATTTAAATATCTATGGATCAGGAGCCAAAGTCCTGAACATCTAAGTAATAAAGGCGTTCACTAACACCAGTTATAATCGTAAGAACAGCATTAGCAAAACGCTAACAAGACAGATCAGAGCAAATGTGGTCCTATGAATGTTAACACGGCCTGTAGAACATCATTTACTTGCATTAGGACGACTGAAACACGTGCTTCTAACCAAAAATCCACTTACATAAAAAGCGGTTCGAGGATAGTTGCGTACTGGAAATTTGCATCCCGGACAATTACGTACCAGACAATTACGTCTCTAGACAAATGCATCCCTGGATAATTGCATGCCTCTGATCATTTCTTAAATTTTTTTAAAGGGAATTACCCTGTATTTTGTAAAAAAAATAGGTAGTAATCATAAATTTAAATAAAAGGAATAAAAGAAATGAATTAAAAAAAAATTAAAAAGTTTATTTTTTGCTTAAAGTGCAATGACAGATTAACAGTGTTGCAAGATCACTCTGCAAATTACCAATATGTTTTTGTTTCATCGGCGTTTTTCTTAAGATAGCAGTATCTGTAATTTTCCTCGCCCACAAATATTCTTCCACCAGTGTTTGATTTTCGGAACTTACCCATGGGTTCCAAATAAAAATACAATCTATAAAATCCAGAATATATTAGATGTTTGTAGTACGCACTGCTGGAGTGAACTGAAACTGCTCGTTTAATTTTCTCTTGCTTTAAAACCAAAATTTTCCTCTCTTTTTTTATTTATGGTAACTACCTTTTTGCTTGTTTAGAGTAATTAAAGGTATTGGTGTGTAAATTTCTATATTAAACAACTGTTTTTCAAAAACAATTATCAGAGGTACACAATTATCCAAGGACGCATTTGTCTAGGAACGCAAATGTCCAGGGAGGTAATTTTCTGGTACGTAATTGTCCGGGACGCACATGTCCAGTACGTAACTGTCCGTCCATCCATAAAGAACAATTCAAATGGCGCTCTGTGGTGTTTAATGATAGGAACATGTTCTATCTTCATGTAGGTGATGGTTGTTTGTGTATGTGGCATCGACCGAGGAAAATCCATTTTCCAGAGTGTATTCGCCCACAACACGCAGGCCGAAATCCTATGATCTTCGCATAATGTGACATGTTGAAATACTCGCTCTTTAATCAGGAAGACAATGCGGTTTTACACCAATATATTGCCTGTACTACTCAATATGCTGTGTAATATCATCGACAACTTCCCTGGCCGACACACCCGTCCCTTATTGAAGAGGCATGTGATATATCGTTTACCTGCCTAACACTGTTGCAGTATTGCGTCAACAAGTGCAAGAGACATTCAATAATGTATAGCCAGTGATTTCTGTCCAAACCTTTAGACGCTCGAGGACGTTGACGTGGCGTGAGATTCCATTTCCGCTGCTTTACATATCTGGCCGTTTTCCCTGAAACAAACGGCTTATTTGTCGTCTGTCCAGGAGGCGGATGTTTCCAAGATGTTTGTCATTTCGGCTTCTTGACGATCAGCCAATCATGGTTGCTCGCCAAGTGATATTTCATCACGTCTCGAAACGCGAATGACTCTTGCCCATTATATGCCTTACCTAAAGTATTTCAGTTTCAGCATCTTTTCTTTTTATGTGCCATGTCCTTTCAGGACGTAGGCGATAATGGCTCTCCACCTCCCTCTATCCCTTGCAGCTGTCAGCAAGTTCCTTCCCTCTGCTTCCTCACCCAGACCACGTTCTGTCATCCACTTGCTTAAGCCCGTCAGGTATATCACGCGTTGTTTTCCCTTGTCTCTTTCCCTCTATTCGACCTGTGAGTATCAGATTCTCCAGACCCTCCTTCCTCATTATGTATCCTAGAAACTTCAGCTGCATCTTCCTGATGTTAAGTATAAGCCTCCTCCTTGTTTGCAATCTCTCTAAGACCTTATCGTTGCTCACACGCTCGTTCAATGATATCCTTAGCATCCTTCTGTAGAACCATATTTCTGTCACCTTTTCTTCATCTTTCACGTAAAGAAGGGCAGATGTCACGTAACAGTTTAGTATTCTTTTCTTTGTTACCAAGGAAATTATCCTGTCTCGCAATACTCTTCCCAGCTTTCGGAATGCGTCCTTGGCCATTCCAATACGTCTCCGGATCTCAGTGTTGCACTAACCGTCCTCTGTCAGAACGCTTCCCAGATATTTAAACTTTCGCGTCTCCTTGATTCTAGTGTTCCCGACCAGAAAATCGCATTTCGGGCTCAGCTTCTTACTGATGACCATGCATTCTCTCTTCTGGCAGTTTATTTTTAATCCTTTCTTCTCACTCTCGTTGCAATTTTCCCGAAAAGAAAACAATACTTTACACACACGGATCTTTTTCATCAGTTTTCGCGAAATTCATCAAACGTCAGAATAAAAAACGCCATCCCCCTAAAAATCTAAAACTATATCACGTCGTTCAGAGTGGTGTCTACACGTGTTATATGCAATAAAGTGGAAAAACTTTTTCAGGTTCGCTCCCTATAGCCGGCTTCCTGATGTTGGATTGCGATACAAACCAGTGGATGATGAAAGTAATGCTGAAATATGAGGAAAATATAATAAAGATTCTTATTAAATGTCGTAGTCAGGATGCCCAATAAGCTAACGCTCTCTGGATTTGAAATTTAGCCTACTCCGACTAGATCTGTTTTTTTTCCCCAAGTTATTTCGTGTACCGCAATGTGATATTAATATTTTTACGATTAATATTAATATTGACCTTAGGGACCAGAATATGACTGTAGAGAATCATGATACTTGTACACTTTCAGTAGATTCTTTTTTCTTTTAGTCAGACTGGCATTTTATATCGAAATTGTGGTCTCTTGAGTTAAAGTTACGTAGTAGCGCATTTAAAGTATTCTTATGCCATTTACTTGTTATATCGCTCCTTATGTTTTATTTTTACCGCAATTCCATTTAGTTCTGACTATGTCTTATCGTTTCTTCTTCTAAAATATATAACAAAATGTTCTATCTATATTTCTGAGAAGAATTTACACTAGGGGGCACATGAACTCTGAGGCGAATCCAACCCGGGAATGACCTGGTCCCCAAATCGGGCAATTGATCAACAGACACCATGAGGTCGCCCTACTACGATTACAGATCCTGATTAGGGTTGCTAGGATCTTTGACAACCAAACAGCCCCCTCGTGATTTGCACCCCATCCACCCTGCATGTCCGGTCAAGGACGCAGTGAAACCCACGGGACGAAATTTGGAGGCAGTTTCCTGTCCGACCGGCTGTGAATGAAAACCGATGAGCGAATCACTCCGATTCTTATATGGACAGCTCACCGGAATAAAGAAAAATATTGTTTTCGTATAAGGACTCGGCGTATTAGATTACTATGAGGAGATATCAACCCAACTGACTCATGCGTTTGCCGATCAAGACATTTAAGTAATCTCTTGTTTTGATCATGATATATATATATATATATATATATATATATATATATATATATATATATATATATATATCTATATACTAGCAGCATGGCCCGGCGTTGCCCGTGCTTGATTAAAAAATCGTACGACTCATACAGCAATCGCTATCACTTGACTTAAAATATTTTTTCCTTCCTTGCCTTTAAAGGAGTGTCCTTTGCCGTGCTGATGTTGCTACATGCCTTACTTCTTGCCTATCTCACACTGCGAATTTAAAAAAAAGAACTCGTAACTGGAAAAACCGAATGAAAAAGAATGTTAACAACAAATACTTTTTCACACCCTACCCAGTTCTGCGGAATCCGAATCAACGTTGAGTTTAAGCAAGCGAATGAGCCAATTGGAGTAAAGTGCCATGCAGAATTAAATTTTTCCCACTTGTGACGAATGCAGCTATCGATTTTTTTTACATGCTAGCATGCTAGTTAACATTTGTGTCAGTCAGCTGTTGGCTCTCACGCTGGCCAATAGAATCTTCCTGCCTATTCGTGGCAGCCTCACTCTGGCCAGTAGAAATTGGCCGCAAACTACATGAAAACTGCCGTAGAAGCATGAAAAAATCGATTATTTCCATTATCGATGGGAGTTGGGAAATGCAAAGTCGATCTTTCCGCTAACTTGGAGCATGTGCATGTAAATTTTGGTGCAAACCCGTCGAAAATTTCGGCCGTGCATTCGTTACACACACACACACACACACACACACACACACACACACACACACACACACACACACACGTTCTGTCTTTTATAGATAGAGATATATATAGTTTGTTTCTGAATTATTGATATTTGTGATCTGGGTTAGTTTCATCTTCATATACCTTTTCAGATGTAACAATATCGTTACCTGCGTTAAAAGTAATCGAGGATTTATTCATCTGAGAAAATTTAATATCTGGTGGTTTCAACTAAAAATAAAAAATAAATCAAGTATATTATTTTTATGTTTGGCACACAATATCAACAACTCAGGCTTAAATAAAAATGGCGATAGAAAATTCTGCTGGTTTAAGCTGCTTTGATAAGAATTTGTTAATTCATTTAAAAGAATCAGCTCAACTGCTTTCCGAATAATGTACAATAAGCTAAGTTTAGAAAAGAATTGACCATTCGAGCATAAAGATTCCTGTGACAAATAATGTAATAAAACGAACAAAAACTTGTTTTAGGCGAATAGTAAAAAACAAGCAAAAATTGACAAGATATGACAACATCGAGTTGTTAATGTCGTAAAAGAAATCGATCAAATCACAATAGAAAACAATGAACATAGAAAATTTACGAATTTAAATTTTCCTAAATTCGGATTTTTTAAGCATTTCACCTCAAGCAAGGTGGGAGTGCGACTAGCACGGAAGGGGTTAGAGAGAGTGAGTACAACAGTAAAGAGGGGTGATTGAGGAAAGAATATAGAGAAGGACGGGGATCAGGATCTAACCATCAGAAGATGTCGATTGGCATTACATTTGAATATTTGAAGATTATAGCTATCAAAGAAGCAAATAAGAGGAAGGGCGTTCCCATCTCTGTCCCATAATGATTGTTTCATTTACATACAAATTTCATAGACTAAATGGAACAATCATTATGGGACAGAGGTAGAATAATATAGAAGAATGGCTACTTTAATAATCAGATTAAATTGAAAAGGAGAGGAAACATTTTAAGCATTTCACCCCAAGCAAGTATGGGGGGTGCCACTAATACGCAAGGGGTTACAGAGAGTGAGAGCAAGAGTAAAGAGGGGGTGTTTGAAGAAAGGATAAAGAGAGGGACGGGGATCAGGATCAAGGCATCAGAAAATGTCGATTGACATTACATTTGAATATTTGAAGATTAAAGCTATTAGAGAAGCAAGTAAGAGGAAGAGAGTTCTACTGTCGGGAAGTGTGAGAGAAGAAGCTGTTGGAGTAGAAGAGGCAGTTACATTTAATTGTTTCGACAGTGAAAGTGTTAGAGCGAGATACCATATTAATAACACGGTTAAATTCATGCATTTGTGGTACCAGTGAAAGTAGTTCGTGAGAGCAGTTCCCATGAAAGTATTTGTAGAAAAGACAAAGGGAGGCCACAGTACGTCTGTGACAAAGTGATTGTAGTCCAGATGTCAGATAAGGACCTATCATATTGCACATCCGTCTCTGGATTTGGTTGAGGCGAATTAACTTATTTTTGCCCAGTTTGTTTAGGGATCAAAAGATATCAAGATAGCTGAGCGTCTTCTTTTATGTGCAGTGTCAGAACGTGTTTTAGAACGTAGGTGATCATGGCCCTCCACATCATCCTGTTCCTTGTAGCTCTTAATAAGTTTTTTCTTCTTGTTATTTCTCCCAAACCCTGTCCTACCATTCATTTACTCAAGCTCATCAGCTACGTTACGCACCACTTTCATTTGTCCATCTTTTCCTCAATACGTCCTTTGGGTAACACTTTTTCGAAGCCCTCCTTCCTCATTACGTACCCCAGAAATTTCAAATGCCTGTTCCTGATATTTAATTATAGGCATCCGTTTTTGTTTGCATTCTCTCCAAAGCCTCGTTGTTGCTCACATGTTTGTTCTGGGTATCCTCAGCAGCTTTCTGTAGAACCACATGTCTGTTGATTCAAGTCTGTTCTTTTATTTTTGAGGAGACTGTTCAGCATTCACTGCCATATAGGAGGACAGATATCACGTAACAATCCAGTAGCCTTTTCTTTGTTTTTAACGAAATTTTTCTGTCTCTTAATACGCTGCTTAGCTTTTGGAAGGCATCTTTGGGTACAACAGCAAAAGAATTGGAGAAAGACACCTTGGGCAGCATAAAAACTACAATCATTTTAACCAACTCATTAAACATGGGAGATAATACTCCTAACATAACCCACCATTAGTAACAGCGGTACATTGTCACAGCATTCCTACTGCGGTATTTTCAAAAACATTTTTTAAAATGTTGATTAGTCGTCCTACAGCCATTGTCTGCGATGGACGTTGCTCTAAGGAAGCGTATGTGAATTGTAACGCTTCACGAACACATATAGTACTACAGACTGACACGGAAATTCTCCTAATTTAAATCCAATGTAGAATCTGTGGTCAATCTGCAAGGAACGACTTCGTGGAATGGACATACGAAGTACTAACATATGCACTGGGTCATATTTCATTGGAAAAATACGAAAATAATAACGGAATTATTCGTTTTGTTTCAGTTTCACAAGGGTGCACAAAAGTAATTTTTTGAAGAGGTTAAAAATCAAGCATTTTCGGGGACCGGCTGCACTGTAGAGAAGTAATATTTTTAGCGGGGTTGAAATTAAAAAAATAAATAAGTAAAAATATTCATGTCATACTATATATTGGGTCGTCTTATACACGAGTATGTACGGTACTTATATTAACGTGGTAAATTAAATTTGGGAATAAAAATAAGCATGAAATATGAGATCCAATATTTCTTTAGTCACTTAATCGCAAATAATCTTGGATAAGGTATGGATCTATCTCCTTTCCCCAACTATGGCTTAAATAGTAGGACTTTTATCTGGAAAGTCATTATCTCCAAAAGTAAAAGAATTGTTCTTACTATCCAAATGTTTCAGCATTAAATAATCCACAAAAGTGTTGATAAGCCTTAAAAACAAATCAATCAATCGATCCATTTTAGTATAACTCTAAAATTTTACATGTTTCATTTTGTGATATATTTTTTAGGGAATGTATCGTTTAAGAAAAGGCAAATTAAATTTAGCCCGACTTAAATTAGACGAAAATCAAATAGTGGCAGCCTTAACTCGTCGACTGGAGGGTTGGGGGTGAGGAGTGTGCCTGGAGTAGTGTCGAGGAAATATAATATCAGTCAGCAGTACTGATCATAAAGGGACAATAAAATAAATTAAAATTCACTTACAGAAAGATACAGAAACACACTAACGCATAGACATAATTTTTAAAAAATAAATGTTGATTTTCATAGAATTATTACAATTAATATTAAAATACCAAAATGTTTTTTTTTATTTCTTGCACAGAGATTTTTAAAAATTATATATTGTAGGAATCATAAAGGAATCATTTTAGCATCTAACTTATACCAATAGTTTATTTTATTAAAGATTGTAATGAGCCCGACAAACATTGATGATCTAGAGTCTCCACTGATATATATATATATATATATATATATATATATATATATATATATATATCTCGTACCAATGAAGACTAATGGGTATGTCCCAGTCCTCATAAATGCGTTGGTCACTATTGTAAGTGCGGGGAATATGCCTCCTAAGCTGTCAGTATGAGCTGTCAGCATGATCTGTCAGCGTGAGCTGCCAGCGTGGGAAGCTCTTGCCATGTTGAACTCTGCCTTTGGGCATAGAGGAACCCGGACGAGACTCTGCCCTTCGGCATAGACTCGACCGCGGATGTAGACAGACTCCCGATCCCGCATATGCGGGGTCTACGGGCAATTTTTAATTATGAAATTTGGCCTTGTGCCACATCCTACCTCGTGGGGAGGCAGGTAAATATCGTAATATGCTGTCTAAGTAGTCCGGCACTGTCTGTGGTTTACTTCACACCGCTGGCAAGTATTGTATTTTGCTGATGTTATAAAGATTACCATCTCATTTCCAATATATATATATATATATATATATATATATATATATAATCACGAAAGAATGTAAAAATTTCTCAGCCTGACAGACTTCAGATGTATGTCCAAATGACAAAACATCAGATTTTTATCTTAATTGTTTCTTTCAGCACCTCGTTGTATACTTTAATATTTCATTTCTGAGATGAGGTATTTGTCAATGTACTTATTGTTCTCAATTTGGTTGATATAAATGTTATTATAATTGCTTATACGTATGCTATTGTCATCTTAGAAAGGAAATATTCAATTATGAAAAGTAGAAGCCTCAAACCTTAATGTCAAAACCATCTCATATTAAATGTAAAAAGCTCCACAAACACACCATTAATATTATTCCGGATGGTGGCGCTGTGGATATGGGAGTTGGTTATGCATGTGTTGCTGTCATCTAGTGATCGTGAGTTCAATCCCTGAATCTGGTAGTAAAAAACCAGCTGAACAGGAACGAACAATAACTGCCATCACAAGGACAATTATAACAAAACAATGGACTGATGAGAGCCAGAGGGCACTTGATCGAAACGTTATGTCTATAATAACTTCTGTATGAACCAAAATGGTAGCAATAGTTGGAAATATTGCAAGTATACATCATTTTATACATTTTTAAAGTAATGCAACCAATAATACAACTTCAAAAAAGTCACTGGGAAAGGTTAACTGACTGTAGGTACATTGATGGTCTGAAAATCTCTATAAGAACAAAAATGGGCTTCAAACCAACAGTAAAAGTCTTCAATCAGGATACGAGAATTAAATTTGGACTTGAGAAATATGCAGAAGGGAAAACGAGAAACAACAAAAATAAATGAACTAACAACAGGAAGAAGAGCATAATAAGTCAACTTAAAGTGGTTAATCGAAAAAAGATCAACCAGAAAAAGGCTAAGTGGTTTTCGATCCTTGCTCTTCGAAGCCAATCTAGGACAAAAATAAAGACTGTTTTCACAACGTTATTTTTTATATCAATATTGTTTCGATTCAACTCTTTACGGTGACTTATTATCGTTCTTATTCTTTTCACTCTTGTCTTTTTTTCATATACATTTTTCTTATGTCTATTTTGATAGCCTCAATAAAGTTTTCTATTCCCCCCCTATTTAAGTACACCTCGGAATTAATTAAGGAATTAAATAATCTTATGAAACTACTATGGAAATTAGAACAGCTTGCTTCAACTAATTACTTTTAAAACTTTGTTTGGAGTATCGAGACTGTTTTACTGTTATTGATCTTCGCCTAACGAGATCGAAATAAAATCATAGTGTGACTATTGAATGTGCATTAATTAGTGACAACTAATCACTAAAACTGATCAGCTAAACAGTGAATACCAAACATTTTACAAGCATTGTCTCAAGTTCCTTTCATAGTTCGACAATATTCGTTTGGCTAAGTATCTTATCTTGCTTGACTAGTGTAGTTATACCAGTACCAACACTGTTCACACAAAGAGACTGGAATTACTAGAGAGATTTGACACATCGTTGGATTCAGGTAAAAAGAGTTTTCCGAATCTCGACACCAGTTTCCTTCTATGGAAATGAATTTATTGTCACATGACTTAGAATTATGTATTCCGCCGTTGACTGTTAAAAGGGACGGCGTCATTTGTTATTTGCCTAGTTACCTAGGCTTTTAACGTCATCCGAAATGAAATTTAGCGCACTTAAGGCAAGACTTAATGACCTGGCCTCTGCTTTTGATGGTACAACCATTGATCGTGCTGAATTCAGTTGGCGAGGGAAACAATCTTGTGTTCATATATCTCTGCGCCGTGCCAAATCTATTGTTATTACTAGGTCCGATAAGGGTGTGGCTGTAGCGATAGTGAAGTTTGTCGTTTACGTAAACAAAATGATAACAGCTTTAGAAAACGTAGAGAAATTTATGAAATTGGGACTTGATGCCACGCATGACAGGTCCAAGGCCTTTGAGCTGAAATCGTGTTAATCCACAACTGGTGTTTTCGTCTCAACCTATGTTGAGATCTGTTTGTAAGGATGTTCACCTGAGCTCAGTTATTTACAGTTATAAATGTCAGTGTGATGCTGAATATATATTGGGTTGGAGACTAGAACAGATCAGCATATGCCATGGGAGATTCGATAATTTACAAAAGCAGTTTAATAATTCAGATTAAGCGATTGCTGAACACTTAATAAATAATCCGATGTGTGCTATGTTGTTTACCAGGGATTTATTTTACTATAATCAGCAGAGCGCACTCCGGTTATTATTTGAGAATATTAAAGTTATTATATATTAAGTCTAGGCAGCCTTCCCTCTGTAATTAGAAGGAATGGCTGCTGGGACTTAATGCAATCAGTGTGTGATTAATTAATTCCGCGGTGTACTTGGCCCGTAAATACTAAACTAATCTAGGGGATATAAAAGAAAAATATTTATGCTATCAAAATAGACATAAGAAAAATCTATATGGGGAAAAAGACAACAGAGAAAAGAATAACAAGGATAATATAATACCGGGTATTCTGGCTTACAAGAATCAATTCTTTCCTAAAAGGATACCCTGAAAAATACGTGTGCGTCTTCCAAGACGAATGTAAGGCAACACCAAAGCTCAAGTAAGCTTGGACGGTCACCTAATTGGTTTGACTGATAGGGATGTGGATTTGTATGTTGATTCATTACTCTATAATGTTAGCTACCTATCTAATTCAACCTTTTATATGATGTAACCTCAGTACTTAGCTGTTACAAATATTTCCAAGACTATAAACCTTCCTGGAGCCGAGCCACAAGCTTAAATATGCTCTGTTTACTAGCAGCGGTGGTAACCTTTCTGCTTTTGACTAGTATGTCATTGCCATACAAACAAAATCGGACGAGAAATTAATGTAAACAACAAGTGGCGTCAGTATGTGAGGGATGTATGGTGAATTTGTTGTTGTATGAAAATTATTTTTTTCTTAGAAATTTCTTTCCAATATTAGGGTGCGTCTTCCAAGCCGCAGCGTCTTGTAAGCCGGAAAATACGGTAAGTCACCGTAAAGAGGTGATTCGAAAAAATTTCGACAACAAAAAGAAAAATAAATAACGTTGTGAACATAATTATCGGTTTGTTTAAATTTTTATTCTGTTGTCGACGTTTCGTTCAATAAGAACATCATCATCAGAACTTGCAACGTTGCTACTTAGAATCGCTGTTGTTAATTTTGAAAACGTTTTAAAATTTAACAATAAAATTCAGAATACATATTTATGAATAAAATAAATATATGTTCAGCAGGAATGGGATGTGCGTAGAGGAAAATATACAAATAAATATAACTGTCTATATATCTGTGATGAAGTATTATGAACATTATTTACATTATTCCGACTATTGTCCTCATCTTTGTCGCCATTTTTATTACAACGTTTCGGCCATTGTACGCTCCGGCCTTCTTCAGGTGGTTGGAATGTCGAACTTAACCCTTTATTTCGCTCACTATGGATAAATGCGTTGGTTAGATCCAGTGACAGGACTCAAAGAGTGTGAGTTCAATACCCGTTTAAGGCAATGGAGAAATTTCAGAGGGAAATTAACAGGAGGTAACTGATAACTGAGATCCATTAAACATGGCACGTGGAACTAGAACAGTCTACCACAGTGAGCGAAATAAAGGGTTCAGATCGACATTCCAACCACCTGAAGAAGGCCTGAGCGAACAACGGCCGAAACGTTGTAATATATATGGCGACAAAGATGAGGACAATAGTCCGAATAATGTAAATATTGTACATAATACCTCATCTCAGAAATATAGACAGATACTGAAAGGCCGAGACGTTGTGATAAATATGGCAATAAAGATGAGGACAATAGTCCGAATAATGTAAATAGTGTACAAAATACCTCATCTCAGAAATATAGACAGATACTGAAAGGCAGAGACGTTGTAATAAATATGGCAGCAAAGATGAGGACAATAGTCCGAATAATGTAAATAGTGTACATAATACCTCATCTCAGAAATATATGAAAATTTCTCGGTCATATATGTACAGAGCGGTGAAGCAAAATTTACAATAACTTTCTTTGTAAATTTTGCTTCCCCACCCTGTACACACACACACGCACATGCACGCACGCGCGCGCGCGCACACACACACACACACACACATATATATATATATATATATATATATATACATGTTTCGTGGTACAAAATTTTATCACTGCCATGAATAGACAAAAATTGGTTTTATTATTACCACTGATGATAATAAAAAGTAAAAATGACAAACGTACTAGCTAACCGGTATCGTACCTCGCTCAACAGAGCTAAATCGAGGGAAATAGAATAAATTATATAATAATTAAAAAAAAAACAATGGACAAAGTTTATTGGTGGGGAAAAACAAATTTAAATGGTAATTATTTGGAGGCCTAATATAAAGTCCTTCTGTTTACAAAGAGAAGGCTTTAAAGATTGAATATAGATGGCCTCCAACACTTTTAGGTGGTAATTTGAGTGGGACTTGCTAAGGAGGGTAAAAGCGTCCGCAATAAAACTAACAGCACAATTGTGGCTATTTATAAAGTGTTCTGCGATGTAAGACCCATACGTATTGGTCAGAATGTCCGAGGGAGTGTACTTCCGGTTTCGGATTTTGGCCGGAACGTGTTGTTTTATTCTAGCATCTAGACTTTGCGTCGTTCTCCCTATGTAGTGCGAACCGCAACTACATTTAAAGGAATAAATTAATGGACGATTATGGTGTGTTAGGAGAACATCCTTACGTATAGATGGAAGAACGGGCCTGGCAGAGAAAACATAATGTTAGCGGCAAAGTAACAATGTCGAACTGCGGTAGAAACCTGCTTAGCAAACCTATCACTGACACTACCTAGCTAAGGAAGGCGGAGATACACAGGACATCTCTCTATTATAGCAGGTTTCACATTGTTAAATTCAGCAACTTTGTTCTTAATAATTGCTTGAACAATGTCCAATGGGTAGGCATTGTTGCAGAGAGTAGAAGTAATAAACCTGAGTTCATCATCCAACTTGATGTCTGAATAGATCATGAGAGCCCTATGCGTAAGGGTCTTAATTAAATTGATTTTGCGTTTTCTGGGACAAAAAGAATCCCAACGGATATACAAACCAGTAATCGTCGGTTTACGGTAGACTGAAGTAATAAAACCTGACATAGATCTGCCGATGAGTACATCGAGAAAGTGAAGAGATGAATGAACCTCCTTTTCTTGTGTAAATTTCAAGGCCGGATGTATATTGTTAAGGGACGCAAGAAATTGGTCCGCTTTAATCTCGTTATCGAAGAGACAAAAAGTGTCACCAACGTAACGGAAATAAACGACAGGTTTATCAGATTTAGTAGTACACTCTCTTCCCGGAACCCAAGAAAGATATTTGCTAAGATGGGCCCCAAAGGGGAACCCATCGAAACTTCATCAATCTGCCTGTACATGATGCCGTCGAAACTGAACTCAACTGACGTCGTGGGCAATTTCATCAGTTCAACAAACACGTCTTCTAGAATAACAGGCGGAGAGAATTGACTACGATACAAGGCATCAGCACACATATCGAGAGTCTCAGCCAGTAGAACGCAAGTAAATAAACTGGTGATATCATATGAACACATAAATTTATCCGTAGAAGAATAACACTGCATAAAACGAGAGAATTCAAATGAATCTTTAATACAAGCAGAGTTATATTTCTCCCAAACCGGTTGCAGTAGAGTGGAAAGCCATTTAGCCACACCGTGTTGAGAAGACCCAATCATAGATAGAATATATATATATATATCTGTGTGTGTGTGTATACTAATTTAAGACTATAACTACTCGCATACATTGTTTAGTAAAAGGCAGTGAGCCTATTCTCTTTCTACCAACGATTGTCTCCAGTGAGAAGCTCTTAGGACTGCGTCTTAAATGCGTTGATAGAATTGACGCAGTTATCAGTTTGCCTAGCGAAAATGGGATAATTACTAGCATCGTATGAAAAACATTTCTTCGGTGTTAGCAACAACAAATTCTAATACCTGAATGACATGAGTTCTCGTATTGACCATATACGAACAGAGAAAATGTAATAGTTAACAGTTAAAATCTCTCTCTCTCTCTCTCTCGCTCTCTCTCTCTGTGTATATAATTTACTGGCTCACTCCTACCAAAACAGAAAAATGTCAGAACGCTGGGAAAACCAAATAAAAGAAATTAATGAAATTTTCCTTGTCCGTCATATTTAACGAAAGATGTTTAAAAGAAAGGTTGCTGTCCAAATATACATTAATCAAATTATACGACCCGGCATCCATCAAGGGACATAACACCAGCTCATTCCGGAGAAACCGCGTCGAACGACAACTAACAATATAACTAAATGAAATTATTCTTACAAAAAATACACGACACCAGTGGTACAATAGACAATATGGACAGTTTTTGTACTCACTAACACTAAGAAACGGGGAAAAAAAAATGAAAAAACGCTAAAAAAACTAAATAAAAAAATTAATAAAATTTATCTTGTCCGTCATATTTAACAAAAGATGTTTAAAAGAAAGGGTGCTTCCCAAATATCCATTAATCAGACACACACACGCCCACACATATACATATATACATATATATATACATATATACACATATACTACAATGAATCATTTATACAAAAAAGTAGATTAGTAAAGTTAATGATATAAAAAGGCGAAATCCCTTCGCAAACAAAATTTTAAAGGTGCATTAACCTACCAATCACTCGATGAATGTTATGATCCTTCTTTTTTTAAAAATTATAAGCTGTATAAGGTCTTTCTTTAATGCACAAGAACTTTCAACTGTAGATTCAGTCATCTTCAGGCATGCAAATTATTTTATTTTTGGTAAAATTCAGGTAGCATCCGAGACAAAAAATTAAATGCGAATCGAAATATGTTTTGTTTTTAGAAATGTGTTAGTGTTAACGGATACCAACTTTTGGAGCGTGCAGTCGCAACGCTAAGGTTGAATTCTTTGAAAATTTAAGAGTGTGGGTTTTTTACTAATTTAGCAATTTGAGGATTTTTTGTTGTTGTGGCAATGTGGCATGAACTAAATTGTTCAATAAATAAAGTAGTGTCTCAGTTGTCATCCCGAAAATCCGCACGTAGAATCAGCTCCCTCAAATCAAACACGTGGTGCAGTTCAATTTATATTACAATGAATCATTCATATAAAAAATAGATTAGTAAAGTTAATGATATAAAATGGCGAAATCCCTTCGCAAACAAAATTTTAAAGGTGCATTAACCTACAAATGATGAATTCTCCTGTCGAGTTCAACGTATGAGTTTCCGGCGAACTAATTATCTGCATGCCTATGACGGTCATGGCTTTTGAGACCAGCTCGACAATCGTACAAAAGCCCATAAACAGTACAGAATGTATTGTATCCAAGTGCAGCAGGAACTCTGTTAGCTGTCTTGTTTTGCTTTCTCGTTTTATGTAGTCGACTGATGGTTACTTCTCAGTGCAGCTATATCAACGTTTTACTTCTTTAGTTACAATGCAACCAGAGCTGTTTTTCTTTCTGGTGCTGAGTTGTTGTCCTGGAGAGTTCATACATTCTAAGTGCCAAAATGAAGTTGATGTTGTTTCACAGTGGCCGGATATGTGTGGAACTAATTAGATGTAGGTGTCAGAAAGCCAACACGATGATTTGTTTCAAGTGGTGAAGGCTTGTGCCATCCACACTTTATGGATCTGTCGATAAAAAATTAACGGTGCAAAAGACTTGCCACGGAAATTCCGAACGACAGTCCTCATGTGTTATTATAGCGGAGTTTAACCTCTCCGGATCACAGTCAATAGCAGCCAGTACACGTTTCTCGGCAGACACATGCAATATAATGACCGACTGAAGTCTTTATATATCGGGAAATTGTATGACGAAGTGGAAAAAGTTTACTTGTGACACATTTCGTCCTTCAAGACTTCATCGGATTAAATTTGTCATGTTTATAGGACTACACGTGCGCACGACAGAGGGGTGTTGGGAATTTTAGAAAATTTTTATCTAGCCGAATTCATTTAGGGTCTTTTTTCTTTTTCTTTCCATCACTTTTGTAAGTAGGTATTTCACGCATTGTCGTAGAAATAAAAATGAAGTATCGATGAGCTCGTCATGATTTAAGTAACCGACATACCGAGTTTGAACGATATCGGAGAAAAATGTTGAATTTATCGATTTTGATCGGATTTATCGATTATTGATTAAAAAATATCGATTTTTTATACTAAGCATCTACCTCTTACATTGTACAATGTATGTGCCACACTTAGTAAAAATCGGTTGGATAGATCTCGAGTGAAAAGGTATCACACAGACACACAGACATCCTCTGCTTTATATATAGAGATCAGTTTGCTCATTTCCTTGTTAATTTTTTGTGTTTCGGTAATTATTTTTGTTAGTTATTTCTTCCTCCGTGTCAGATTCGTTGAGGAGTGACGTAATTATTCTATGTACCTAATCTTGTTCATGTTGTTTTCGTTGTTGGGTTCTGTAGTAGCAGTGACTATGCCTTAAACGAAACCTGGGGACACCAGCAATTAAGAGGTGGTTCCACACTCCTCAAAACCTCCTGATCAGAATCCTTGCTTCTTCTGACCCAGAACGCGGGTGTAGTTTATCGTCATACGTCAAAACGTCGTAACATGACGATAAAGATGAGGACAACAGTTCGAACGATGTGAATAATGTAAATAATTACAATTCCTCATCTCAGTAATATAGACAGATATTAACCGCTTTCTTTTGATTTTTTCAACATTTTTGTGATCTTTTATGTTGACTTGCGAAATGAGTAATTCTTTCAGGAAAGGTGAGATTAAGTATAAGTAAAAGTACTATTTAAAATTAATTTTCACGTTTTTTACTATGCACGTTCGTTATTTCCGTCGTTTAAGTGTCCAGAATCAGCAATGGTTTATTGATACTTACATATTTGTCTATATTTCTTAGATGAGGTTTTATGTACACTATTTATATTATTCGGACTATTGTCCTCATCATTATCTCCTGTTAATTCCCCTGTGCCATGTCCTCAAAGACAAATGGCACAGTGGATAAAGGCGTTAGTGTGTATTCAATACCCGGTTAAGGCAGTGGAGAACTTTCAGGGGGGAATTAATAGGAGATAACTGATAACTGGCATCCATTAAACATGACACGTGGAACTAGAACAGTCTACCCCAGTGAGCGAAATAAAGGGTTCAGTTTGACATTCCAACCACCTGAAGAAGGCCGGTGCGTACAACGGTCGAAACGTTGTAATAAATATGGCGACAAAGATGAGAACAATAGTCCGAATAATACTTACATATTTATTTACACTATCTTATTTATATTATTTTTTATGGATTATTTTGACTGAAAATGAATAATTGTACTTAGTTGCAGCTCTGATGTTACAAGGGATACGTGAATCAAAATATTAATCACTCTTCCTTGTCTGACATTCAAATGAAGATGGTCACTTTAAGAGTGATCATTTTAAAGTTTTAATAGTTGGATAGCAACAATGATTAACGTTGACATATTTTACAAATCTAATAATGTTTTATCACTTACCATGGATATTGCAGCATTGCGAAGAATTTTTCCCGTAGATCTCGATCGATGTATAAACTTAGGAATTCAACTGAAATCCTTCATTTGCATTCCAGAATAACAGTAACACATACAAGAATTGCTGAATTAGCAGACTTGCAGGTCGGGGACATTAAAAACCAGGTGTGGAGGTTTAAATATCTGGGAAGTGTTTTAACAGAGGACCTTAAGTGCGACACTGAGATCCGTAGATGTATTGGGATGGCCAAGGACGTATTCCAAAAACTGATCAGAGTATTGCGAGACACGAGGCTTTCTTTTGGTAACAAAGAAAAGAGTACTGAGCTGTTACGTGGCATCTGTTCTCCTTTACGGAGCGAATGTTGGATGGTCTCCTCAAAAATGAAGAAGAGACTCGAGGCGATGAAGATATGGTTCTACACAAGGATGCTGAGGATAACATGGACCGAGTGTGTGTGAACAAAGATTAGGTCTTAGAGAGGATGCAAACAAGGAGGAAGATTATACTTAACATCAGAAAGAGGCAGCTGAAGTTTCTGGGACGCGTAATGAGGGCCTGGAGAATCTGATACTCGCAAGTCGAATAGAGGGAAAGAAAGACAAGAAAATGCATGACATACCTAGTGGACTTGAGCAAGTGGATGACAGAATGTGGTCTGGGTGGGGTGACAGAGGGACGAAACTTATTGAGAGTTATAAGGGATAGAGGGAAGTGGACAGCTGTAATCGTCTACATCCTGAAAGGACACGGAACTTAAAAAGAAAGAAGAAACAGTCAAGTGAAACTTATTAACAGCGATGATTTTTCTCCTGGTCACATTATCCAGGAAATTTCCAATTGCTTAGAATTTTCTTTTTCTTCTGGGAAATTCGTTTCACACTGTCCTGCGTCAAGTATGAAATTAACCGTTTTTCAGAAATACAAGTCAGGCTTAGGTTTCCGTTTACACAAATACTTCCGGTTTATTCAAATGTCAGAGTGATCAGACATTTCGAATAGAATTACTCATTAAGAGAGAATCGTTATGTACAGGTTTTAGATATCAAAGTGTGCATATAATTTATACCTCTAGGGATATATTGATCACGGATTTTATTCACCATCTTTCCTATATATCTATTCAGTGATAAATCTCTGTTTTTCTGTCTGTCTCACTCTGTCTCTCTCTCTCTAAATATATATATAGGTAAAAATTCGTGGGTAAGTAATCCAAGTGAATCCTAATAATGTAAAATATTAAAATTGATCCACAAAGAGAGCTCAATGTATTTATTACAGAGCATATATAAATAAATTACATATAAATGAAACTCAAAAATTCCTCATTTGAATGGCTATTTCACCCTGCAAGAAATTATCTTGAAAGCCTTTGGTGTTGGCAAACCTCGGAAGATTAATATATATATATATATATATATATATATATATATATGTCTTGACGTGCTTTTACCGATTTCGCCAGTTAGCAAGGTCGAAATTCGACCTTGCTAACTGATCGTTCCTCTGTGGCGAAATCGGTAAAAGCACGTCAGGATATATGACGGTTCCGTATAGGATACAGGTTCGAATATATATATGTATATTTCGTGGAAACATCTAATTTTCATATATATATATATATATATCCCTGGCCGCTAGTATGACTCTGAGTTTCATATAAGATGCAATCTTCAAGTATTATCTGAACGTTACGAAATTTGAATAATAATATATCTGCTTATCACAATGTTCGCGTAGTTATATATTATGTTTGGATTAAAGTTTTTTAATTTAAAAATTGAAAAAAATTATATTTGGAAATTAATAAGAGGGATTTATATATGTGCGTAAAAAGATTAAAAATTATAGTTAGTAGTGAATATTCATATTTTAATTTTTTGAAAACTTTTTAATTAAAGGGAGTTTACTTGTTATTGAAACTAAAAAATAAATTTGGATTTAAATAATTAAATAATGCTATACATTAAAAAGTAAAAATTACGAATTAAAAATTAAAAATTAAAATTAAAATTAATTAAACGTATTTAAGAAGATATTTATTTTTATGCCTACGTTTAACCATCAATTCATTTCTTTGTTTAATAAGCTAGGGTTATTTAAGTGTTTTAAGATATTCAATTTTTTAACTAGGTATAGATTGCACTTGTTTTTTTTTTTTTTACCGTTATAAGCCTTAGCCCTGGATATAATTTCCCATTTGATTGTTGGTGAAATACCATGATTCTATAATTGCCAGAAATATTTGGAGAGAGCAGTGCTGTTTGGTATTTTAAATTATTTAATGTCATTTGGTTATGATAAAAACAAAATTTCCAAGGCTTTTCCGTGTAACCAAAATAAAATTTAACATCTTTACCGGAATGTGAGTTCGCTCTATATACAATATTATTGGTCATACATTGACCGTTTAATGGACAGGTTAACATTTTTCGGCTGTTGTATTTATTTATAGAGGAATTTACGTTTTCTTTGTTGGAAATATGTTTGTTTAATATAATGTTGTTATGATGGGAGATGAATGTGTCTAGGTTATTAACGCAGCTATAGCTGATGTTAACATAGTTTTTGTTAAAAAATCTTTTTTTTAGTGTTGGTAAATGATTAAAGTGTTTATGAATTAGATTTAGAAAAATTCTGCCGATAGTAATTATGGTTAATAGGTGGATTAAACTCTATAATGTTACGTTTGCGGTGTTTCTGTCTATTTTTACCTTCTTTGTTTATTTTTAAATATCAAATATCTCCTTATTGATAGAGTTGGTGGATATTCCAACTAGGACTGATTTATGTAAATTATCTAGAATTGTATGGTGGGGGTTTGATTCTTGACTAAAAATATATGTGGTTGTATAGACCATTTGTATATGCTTTATAATAACCATTATTCAGGTCTAAGATTACACCGAGAAAGCTGATCACTTTAGCATTGGAGGTGGTGGTAATATTTAGTTCGTGATCTTTAAAATAAATTATTAGTTCCTTTCTCAATCGATCTATCTTTCGTAGGTCAGGTTTACGGAGAAGAATGACACCGTTATCTCTATAGAGTCCGTTGTCCTTGATGTCGAAAATAAATCTAAGTCGCCTTAATAATAGAATTCCAACGAATTCACATGCCTCCGCTGAGTCATGCGCTTCCATAGAAACACAAAATTCCGGGTTACTTTTTTTGGTTCACAGATAACCAACATGAAAAAGAATAGTTTTTTTTGTGCCTGCTTTATGATATTTATTTAACGATCGCTCATAAAAGTTATTTATTGCTGGATTTATAGCCAACATTAGCAGATTCTCTGTGTTGGGCGGGCAAAAGTTACAAATATGGAATTGAATAAATGTACATTCATTCTTTCTTTTTATAGTGGTAAACCATTCTATGGCTTCAGCTGTTTTGTGCCTCTAGTTAATTTCTAGAGCTTTTTTGGTGTATTTGCCGGCTTTTTCAAGGTTATTTTGCTGATTTTACCAATATTATTTTTGGTTGGCTTGAGTAATCGTTATTGGGGGTTGATTAGAAAATTCACCTTATGATCTTTAACTATGATGAATACTTGTTGTTTGTGAAATTTGTGGATCATGTCATCAGTTTTTAGTTCAATATCTATTTTCTTGGCTTCGCTGTTATTTTCCCTGATATCGGGTGTCTTTTTGTAAAACTTATTAGCTTCCTTTTTTAATGGTACAGATCCGCATCGACTTTGTAATGGTTACCCGTCTCATCTGCTTTGTAATGATTACCTGTCTCGTCTGCTTTGTAATGGTTACCTGTCTCATCTGACTAGTAATGGTTACCTGTCTCATCTGCTTTGTAATGGTTACCCATCTCATCTGATTTGTAATGGTTACACGTCCCATATGCTATGTAATGTTTACCAGTCTCATATGCTATGTAATGGTTACCCGTCTCATCTGATTTGTAATGGTTACCCGTCTCATATACTTTGAGGATTATTTTTATCATAGAAAAGTATGTTTTTGCTGTAGATTGTTGGTCTATTACGTAGAATAGATCTTTTTCGAAGTCCAACAATAGATCGTCACATGGAGGTGTTTTGGGAACTTAAATCCGTAATCTCGGCATCATTTTAGTTGTTATACTCATTCTTGTGGTTGGAGAAGAAGAGTTTCTCATCTTCCTCATTCTTTTAATGACGTTCTCGATCTTGGGTTAAAAGGGTCAGCATATTGGATATTTTGTTGGGAACCATGATGTTTGTTTGTGGATAATATGTATATTTATTAATATATATATCTATCTATAAAAGACAGGATGTGTGTGTGTGTTTGTGTGTGTGTGTAACGAATGCACGGCCGCAATTTTCACGGATTTGCACCAAAATTTACATGCACATGCTCCAAGTTAGCGGGAAGGCCAAGACTGACATTGCATTTCCCAACTCCCATCGATAGTGGAAATAATCGATTTTTTCATGCTTCTACGGCAGTTTTCATGTAGTTTACGGCCATTTTCTACTGGCCAGAATGAGAGCCTATAGCTGGCTGGCACGAATAGGCAGGAAGATTCTATTGACCAGCATGAGAGCCAACAGCTGACTGACACGAATGTTAACTAGCATGCTAGCATTCAAAAAATCGATAGCTGCATTGGTCACAAGTGGGAAAAATTTAAATCTGCATGGCACTTTACTCCAATTGGCTCATTCGCTTACTTAAATTCAACGTTGATTCTGATTCCGCAGAACTGGGTTGGGTGTGAAAAAGTATGTGTTGTTAACATTCTTTTTTCATTCGGTTTTTCCAGTTACAAGTCCTTTTTTAAAACTGATCGTTTTGTGTTCATTTTGTTTAGTTCTTTTTTCGTAACAGATTTAATGTTTACTATAGAGCTTAGAAAAAATTCACAGTGTGAGATAGGCAAGAAGTAAGGCATGTAGCAACATCAGCACGGAAAAGGGCAGTCCTTTAAAGGCAAAGAAAGGGCAAAAATATTTTAAGTCAAGTGATAGCGATTGCTGTATGAGTCGTACGATTTTTGAATCAAGCACGGGCAACGAAGGGCCATGCTGCTAGTACTTAATAACTCTGTTATATTACATTGAGGACTGTTTTATTAACAGCAGCGCTGTATATTTATTTATTTATTTTAAGCATTCAACCCCAAGCAAGGCGGGAAACCACTAGCACTCAAGGGGTTACAGAGTTGGAGTGACATAGAGGAAAAGGATTATTAATTTACACAAAGTAGAGCAATAAATATTTATTATACACTGTTACATTAGACCATGTAAATATCCATGTTTACATGTTCTAATGCAACAGTGTATAATATATACATACATATATATATATATATATATATATATATATATATATATAGTGAGCCAGAAGATATCTACCTAGGTTTCACCTACATTGATCTTTAGGGTAGGCTGGCTTTGAAGGTGAAACCTAGCTCACTATATATCTATATATATATATATATATATATATATATATATATATATATATATATATATATATCCTAGAGAGCCAATAACTACCTACCTTTTTTCACCTAAATTTTTTTCCAATTTTTCACCACATACCAATTTGTTTTAATGTATTTTTATTTGCAAATTGTTCTACCCGGGGTTTTTATAGACATTAACATATATATATATATATATATATATATATATATATATATATATATAAAGTCATATACATAATATCTTACATTAATTGCACAACTCTGAGTTTCATGCCGAAACAATTTTCAAGTGCTGGAATTATAATATTTATTTTAATTTCTATTTATATGCTGGGTCGACACCTGTTATTTAAAAAAATATTCTGTATCGCATGACCCTGTTATTATACTATAAATACCTTAGGAGTTAACCAGTGTTATAATAATGCTGACGCCGTTGATTGGTTTAATAATATTAATAAGAAAAGTAAATACTCCTTTCTACAATTCATATTTGAAACTTCTACCCATCCATCACAGTGAACTTGCTCACGGATGCGCGTTAAAACTGGCCAACAATTACTACTACATAAGCGAACAGGATATTAACATCATTAAACAGTCTCAAAAACACACTGTCCTGGGTATGACGATAAACTACATCCAACAGCAAGGCCTCTGATAATACGTTTTTGAAAAAATAATGTTGCCAGCTGTATGTTTTTTGAAAAATATTACCAGCTATACCTTTTCTTTTTTCTTTTTTCGTTTTTTTTTTTTTTTTTGAAAGAATAGTGTTGCTGGCTATACGTTTTTGAAAAAATAATATTCCCAGCTATACATTTTCGAAGAAATATTATCATCAGCTATACGTTTTAGAAAAATAATATTACTAGCTATTTTGAAGAAAAAATATTACCAGAAATAGATTTTTGAAAAAACAAAAATATTACCAGGAAAAAGAAAAAAAAAGTGGTCAGCATTAAATGACCCATTGAGGTTGATGTGCCGTAAAACAAAACAAACCAAACCAAATCAAAAACATATTCTGTTCCATGAAGGTTTCCTGTGGACGAACCGTAACAATCCTGAATTTAGTATTGTCATAGGTGCGTTTGATTCAACAGAAGCTTGAAAGCTAGTTGATATACTATTACTTTGGCGGCTTCAGTCTATTTTTGATATTAAAATTACAGGCCTATATAAGGATGACGGGATTATATTTCTACGTAAATTAAGTGCTCAAAAAGCTGACTGCCTAAGAAAAGACCTAAGTTCTTCAAAGATCAAGGTCTGAGCATTACCACCAACGCTAAGATTATCTATTTCCTGGACATAACATTTAACCTATCTAAAGGGATTCACAAACAATACATCAAAATATTATCCAACCATAGATATATCAATAAACAGTCCAATCACCTCCGTAGAATTCTGATTAACATATATAAGTTCGTCCAATATAGACTGTCCACCAACTCTAGCAATAAGGACATTTTTGACAAACATAAAGGCCAATAAGTAGAAGCACTAGAACTTAGTAAGCATAAAATTAACCTTGAATTCTTAGCAAATAGCAATAAGGGCGCCAACAATCCAAAACGTCGTAAACGCAATATCAAACGATTCAACCCGCTTTTAACAAAAACGTCAAAACTAATAACAGAAATTCTTTTGAATAAAAATAATATCAAACTTTTTGCTAAAAACATCGATCAGTGTATAGTTTGGCGCAACAGTTCCATTCTAAACAAGCACTTCAACAATCTTCAAAGTAGCAACGTCCCCGTAATTCATAATTGCAATTGCAGAAATAACAAATCCTGCCCATTAAACGGTAAATGTATGCCCAAATCGTTAGTTTATAAAGCTGAAATCAAATATACATACATATATATATATGTAGTAATTCACATACAAGCCTGTTTTACTGTATCAGCTCATATATATATGCATAGAAAGAGAGAGAGAGAGAAAGAGAGAGATATATATATATATATATATATATATATATATATATATACACACAGATTCTACACTTTCATTCTGAGTATTTTATAAAATTATGTTTTGATTTTTTTTATCAATTTTAAAAACAGCCGTATATTTTAAATCCCAGTCATTTTGTTGTGTATAAATTAGATAAGTCATAAAGATTATATTCTAGTTTGGAAAAGTAAACCACTCGTTCATTATAAAACAAGTCACTCTATTCAAAACATAACATTTCCTGAAAAAAAAACAAATAACAAACAAACAAATGAATCTTCACGAATATTGCGTACGTTACTGCCATTATCCCATATGACTGCTAGTGGATCAAATAAGACAAGGTATTACACAACAGAAAGTAAAATGGATACAAACGTGCAGACTGTGACGCTATCGTTTTGAATACATATTCTGGCAGAAAATAATTGTAACAGTTTCAACCTGCATGCTCAGCGGTTGGTAAATATTCGGTCGGAAGGAAGAACGATCGCAATTGGCTCGTGCAACTGTCGGCGGAAATTTCCGACAAGTATTCGGCTGCATCAGTCGGCCGCCCGAAAGGAGACGAGAGATTGTTTTGATTTTGCAGCCGGCAAGGAAAAAAAAAAAAAAAAAAAGAGTCGTTGAGTTGTCTTGTGGGTCTACAGGGTGGAAAACTTGTTCAGGTTATGATTTAAGTTAGAGGATTGCGTTTGGCAGTCATTGACATGTAACACGGCACTGATTCTAGTGCCTGGAAAGTGGTTAGTAACTTGAGGTGTTGAAAAAATCGATAATTCTAATCGAAGGAATAGATATTAAGAGAAAAATATGGGACATTTTTTATTCAGATTTTATTCAGAAAGAAAGAATTCCTGTTTAAAAGTATTCATTTTAATCCCATAAAATCCTTGTAATTAGCGTCTCAGATGAGTCTGAATTCGAATTAAACTAAGGAAAACAGTAAAAAAATCTCTATAACGCCGAGGAGGTTGGCATGACATGACTAATGAGTTGACAAAAAAGTCCACAGGTTTTCGGTCACCAGAATGTTTGTTTATTTAGAGACCTATTCGCCATATTTGCTTTAATTTCAATGTAATTTTGGAAACTTATAAATCCAAACCAATATCAAAATTTTATGGTTAACCATCTGGATTTTCTAGCAGGCAATTCTTTGTACGGTAAGCTATATCCATTTCGCGTCATGAATCCTATATATATATATATATATATATATATATATATATAAATATTATAATTATTTCTTTAAAAATATGATTCCATCGCTACATAAAAGTTCCCATGCTTCAACATCAGAAGTTAGAAACTTCAATTTAAAACAGTTTTTGAATCATGAGAATGTAGCGATGACATCATATTTTTTTAAAAGTGTAATATAGCCTCTACTTGTGTATTGAGCACTTTTAAAAAAAATATAACAAAAATACTAAACTTCGGGTTATTAACTTAACGGTTGTTTCCTATTTTTCTATATATTTGCGCGCGCACACACATACACACACATACACACACATACACACACACACGCACACACACATACACACACACACACACACACACACACACACACACACACACACACACACACACACACACACACACACACACACACACACGCACACACACATACACACACACACACACACACACACGCGTTAATAAATACACATATGCCTACGTTTGATGTGCGACTCGAATTTCGTTGCTTACCTAATTCATCGCCCACGAGATATCGCTTATTGTTTATTTTAGAAAGTAAATAAAAAAAAACAATAAGCGATATCTTGTGGGCGATGAATTGTGTAAGCAACGAAATTCGAGTCGAACATCAAACGTAGATATATGTGTATTTATTAACATATATTTCTTGGGTCTGTCTAATCACATTGAGCACTATTATGTCTACATCTCTTGGCTAAATTTAGTAATTACTTATTTGTATACAGTCGCTAATATCTAGTTATCTCATTTACTCACCTCTCTCTCTCTCTCTCTCTATATATATATATATATATATATATATATATGTATATATATATAATCAATTATTCGAAAATATAACATAAAAAATGTTATAAACTCACTAGAAAAATAGCCATTTTGCTTCAACACTTCTGGTGTCTTCTCAAATGATGCTGTTAAATCTAAGGATTTTATAACATTTTTTATGTTATTTTCGAATAAATGATTTTATTTGCTCTACTCTGTATTGAGCACTCTTTTAAGAATAGTATTTTTTTGGTTATTGGAATTTATTCCGTATACAACAATCCTATACTTGACCGAATATATATATATATATATATATATATATATATATATATATATATATATATATAATATATATATATATATATATATATATATATATATATATATATATATATATGAGAAATATAGTCTTAAGGTGTGCTATATTTATGGGATAAAGTGCTCAATATCAGAGATAGATATTGTGTAAATATAAAAGTGAACAATGATGTCAACAATTAGAGGCAACAGTCGGTTTCATGCTAGATGATAGCATGAAACAGACTGTCGTTTATATATATATAGGTTCCAGTGTTATATTGGAATGACTGCGAAATTCGTATCCCTCCCACAAATGAATACTGGGATTTTTCCTAATCAGTAAAATTCTCCCACTTCTCAGTCTCGTCCAGCTTAATTCTGTTTTTTTTTCTTGAAGCTAGAAAGCTGCGATCGCTTGTCTGCATCCCCCTTTGCGTGTAAACACCATTCTTAGTTTGTGAGCTTTTTGCATTATTACTGTTGCTATGATGTGCATATATTGTTTGCTTGCCTAATATTATTTTCCCCCGTTCTTTCTCTTGTTATTGTTTGCTGTAAACTTTATCAAGTTTTGTGTGTTGGGGCATGATTGTGTCTTATTGATGGTGATTTTTGAAAAGTTCCTAGAAAAGCTGTTTTTGAAAAAAAAAATCTTGTTAACTTGTAAATGTACAATCGGTACACTTCAATATAACGGAATAAATTAACAATTTAAAGGGACAATAAAAATACAGTTTATTCTTTACTTAACCATCGGGTTCCGTTCTATCGACCTGGTCGTTAAACGATCTGCTCGCTAAATGAGAAATTGAACGGCTATTTCAGGCGTTTATTGGGTTCAGATCAACCAACATCAAATAAGTTTAATGTCACTTTTGCACGATTTGTAACATTTCTAATTTAATTCTAAATCTTTATACAGGGCAGTAGTGTACTTAGCAGTAAATGTTATATACAAAATTGAACTTTTTTTTATAGATATATTGATTATTACGAAAATGCCAGGAAATTAATAAAAATGAAGCTACGATAAAGAAACACTTAGTGCATAAAAACCGTTTTAACCAAGGTTTATTAAAATAGACTTTTGGTACAAAAATTCGGAACAGTGACTAAACTAAATTAGCAATTGAGGTGGTTATTAATTAATTCATGGAAATAAATCCATATTTACAGATCGCGACAGCTATTAACCCTAGAATAGTCACCATGGGTATATAGTATTCAGCGCAAATTTTCATATTTTTAATTATAATTTTTAGTACCTGATTTTCTTACCTAAATAATACGTTTTTCAGTTCCTATTAAGGTTAACTCAAAGTAAAAAGTTTGAAGTGCCTGCATGTAAAATATTTCAAATAAAGATTTATATTTAATAATTTTTTTGATATTTTCAAAATCGAGAATGATATATCCATGGTTAGTAGTGTTGTAACTTTAATTGATCGTTAGTGTTCTAGAGTTAAGGAGATGTAATTAAATATACTTTAATATTTCAAAAATGATTCAGTATTAGTATTGTTTAGGTAATAAGCATTATAACATATATACAAATAGCTATAATGTGGAAAAAATAAATGAAAATAACTGCGTGTGTGGGTCTGCGGTCAGACGTGGGAGCATGAATATTTGCTACAGTTTGTTTTTCAAAGTGAACCCTCTGTGACGTCCTTTGGTCGCGGCGTCAGCTGCGACGTCCTTAAACGCAGCCTTCGCTCGCTCCTCGCTGCTCCGTTCGGGTGTCGCCGCTCCAAACGTGACGTCCGCCTGTCGCGTCAGTCGTGTTGTCTCGTCCTGTGACGACCAACTGGCTTGGTATCGGTCGCGGCACCCAAATGTGACGTTCTAACATTTTTGTGATTCGGATGGGAATCTGGTTAGATTCGATATCAGCCTCGTCGTTCCCAACTCGCTTCCAACGCCTGGTTACCAAAGTAACTGCACTGATCTCCAGTCTGCCTACCCACGTTGTGAATTGATCTTAGGCAGACGAGATCAATTAGTAGTTGGGGCCGTAATGCAAATCGGGTTCAAACGGGGTGACACCGCACAAATATGCATAAAAGAAAATAAAATGATAACTCAAAAATTCAAGGTATCAAAAAAAAGGATAACAAACTTTATGTCTAGTTGTTGGATACATAGGACTGCGTCTATTTCCCGACCCGTTCTATGGATTGTGACACGTTGTTTTCCGTTAGGCGAGTTTTAACGCTTCAAGTTGTTTGCTCTTTAAGAAATGGGTTTTTCGGTGTGTCTTCGGGCGAAAGTCGAAAAAAAAAACTTATTTTGGTGGTCTGGATCTAAGTCGCTCTTCAAATTAATTGTTCTTGGATTGAAGAGGAGTCCCGAATTTGCGTGAATCTTTCAAGTCAGCTATCTGCGAGGTGGAACCAACTTCCACTGCGAACTTCGAGCTCTCTGCTGGAACTGGAACTGAAACTCTAACTCGAACTCAACTGATTTCTGCTCGCTGCGACTTCGCTTATATGGACGCCGACCAAAACCGGGGTGGGTTTGTCGGCGCCGGTGGGGTCCTCGATAATTCTAAATACATATCCACCTCTTTTATTTCTGGTTAGAATTTTCCACTTTTTTTCCATTTTGGGAGCCTTCTTACCCCACCTTCTCACCATACTTCAGAGGGGCCTGAACTTCCTCCCCACTTCTTCGTAGCAACCTCTCATACCAATCCTCTATATGGGCGGTGACAGCCTCCTCCGTGCGTCACGTGATCACCACTCGACCAGTAATGTCTAGTAGAGCGTGTACGATCCCGCGGCTTTGTTTCAGGAGAAAAAAATATCTTGCTTAACAAAAAAATTATCTTTTTTCTTTTCCTTTTCTTTTTTTTTAATCGCAGTTATCATTTTTCTAGCCGCAAACAGAACAATACGATCGATGGTAGTCATAACTCTTGTTCTCACCTGGGCTTCGTCAGTCATCTTATCGCTAATTATCAGAATGGGTGGTCTTTTTAACACGGCCAGACCGTCGCCTCGAAAAGAACCATTTCTAGGTTCCCATTCATTTTTTCGGTACACATTTCTGATAACATAGTTTTATTATCGCAGGCTAAAGATGTTCTGTCGAAAGAAATCGGTCAGTGGCCACCTCGTGTGCGGCTTTTGACACAATTAATTTTTCATATCTATCCAAAGCCCTGTGTTCCACCTGTTTTTAGTCACTTATCAAAATAACATTTTCATTTGGATTTTTCTTTGGCTAGTCGGTCTGTGGTTTGCCAATCAGATGCCTTTCCGCATTAGCGGTTTGTTTATGTATCCCAATAACACAGCCCGTCGTCAGAACACACCCGATTCCTTTATCCACTCAGAATTTTTTTTCATTGTAATGACACTCTTCGCCATTTGTTATTTATCAAAATATCCTTTATCCATTGTCTCTTAGCCGTGGGAGTTCTGCTTATCATCCACGCTTTGGGTCTTCGCATCTCTTTTCCTTTCTTTCCTTTCTTTTCTTTTTCTGCCTTGGTAAATGGTGCCACACCTCTCCGAACACCCGTTTTCTATTAATTGATAAATTTAAAATTATACATTAATTACTAATTTTTTTATAATTAATAACTATTTGTGCTCAGTTGTTGACATTAATAGCTGTCTGCTGATGTGTTAAAATTTTGGAATAATTCAATAATAAGAATTTAAATTTCATCTCTCTGATAGATGTCGCGATCTGTTAAATTACCTTGTTTTAAAGCAATCATTCTCAACGTGGGGCACATGCCCCACCGGTGGGGCATGGTAATATTTTGGTGGGGCATGCGTAGAATGTGTACCCTTCTGCTTACTATACAATCGTGAGTTCAAATTTCATTTTGCATTAGTATTTCCTGATTAAAATGATCAAAGTATATTACAGAATAAACTTTCATTCAAATATTTTATATTTCTACCTTTCAGTTCTCTATTATATATTGTGAAAGTATATATATATTTAATTGTCTTTCTTTTTTTTTAAATTTTTCTCTTAAATCATCACCTAACAAAGCTGTTATATAAAATAAAATTTGTATAAAGGTTTTTAGTGAAAGCGTTAAATTGCAGAAGAAATTATTTAAAAATTAGATCCAATTATTTATTAAACGACCATGCGATATCGAAGAGACTAAGAACAGGATTTTTTCTTAGCAGATATTCAGGATTGTCTTCTTTCTTTTATACGTTGTGTCCATTCAAGATGTACGTCTCTCCAGAACTTCCTATCCTTTTCAGCTTTAAGCAATGATTTTCCCTTTACCGACCCTTCCAGTTCTTGTTCTTCCATTTATTTATAAAAAAGATATCTTGTTAGGTAGATTACTCGATGTTTTCTTTCATCTGTCTTCAGTATATCCTTTGAGTGGCAAATTCTCAAGTCCTCTTTCCTCATTATGTGTACCAGAAATTTCAGAACTCTCTTTAGATTGTATGTATCTTTTGTGCATGCGTTATTCTCCGTATACTTCTGTACAACGTCTTTTGCTTGAAGTTTCCTCTTCATCTGTGGGGAAATTGTTCAATATTCACTGCCGTAAAGGAAGATTTGATATCACATGACAATTCAGCAGTTTCTGCAGTTTTCTTTCTTCGTCTGCTAACAAAAAATGTCATCTGCATATCTTATGCAGTTCAGATTGTGTCAGCCAATCGGTAAACGTTTATAATTGATGGCTGTTTATAAATATTAGTGTTTTTTTTAATAATAGCATCCATACTTAAAAAAATGGATGTAGAAGACTAATAAAAAAGCACACTGCAACAGAAATTATACTGCAATTTCGATGCATAAAATTATTATTTGATTTTAATTTCTAAATTTTGCTTGTTACCAATTAATGCTGTGTGTTCTAACAAACTTACAAATCCAGCTGAATTTGAAGAAGAATAACCCCACTAGGTAGATCTATAACTGCGAAAGAGAAGGAAGAAAATCAATTTAATAGCTACAAACAAGTTTATACACACACACACACACACACACACATATATGTATATATATATATATATATGAAGAAATATAGTTTTAAGGTGTGCTGTATTTATGGGATAAAGTGCACAATATCAAATATAAATAAAAAGTGAACATTGAAGTCAAACTCAGAGGCGACAGGCTGTTTCATGTTGGATATATATATATATATATATATATATATATATATATATATATATATATATATATATATATATATATGCGTAGAAAATATTAGTGGTCAATATATATATATATATATATATATATATATAAATATGCATACACCTGGGTTCCGTCTCACAGTAATATGATTGGTTGGTGTCAGCCATAAATACAGACTGAGGTGGAGGTACATAAGGACGCCTATTGACGACCCCTATTGGCTACGCCCATAGTCTTCGCCTATTGCCTACGCCTATTGGCTATCACTACGACGAGGACCAGTCCATTACAGTTACCTGCGAGATTGTCCTACTCGGTTATAGTAGTCCAAAACCACTTTGCTACTTCGAACAAATATATTCCTTTCGGGGGACATATATATATATATATATATATATATATATATATATATATATATATATATATATATATATATATATCAAATATGTGGTGCAGTTCAATTTATATTACAATGAATCATTCATGCAAAAAAAAGTAAATTAGTAAAGTTAATGATATAAAATGGCGAAATCCCTTCGCTAACAAAACTTTAAAGATGCATTAACCTACCAATCACTCGATGAATGAAATACGAGTAATAACTCGGTCTGTCCGTTGTTGAAGTTGTGATGCGTTTTCTTTGTTGCTCTGTCTAGATAATTTGGGCGTTGGAATATTTAGAACATTGAGGTTTTGTTCGTTTATTTTTTTTTCTTTGTTCGGGATTTTTTCTTCTCCTATTTATTAGGTCTTCTGGCAAGTTGTCTGTTGGCCACACCAACATAGTTATTTTTCTTTAGTATACAGGCTGTATCAAAGATATTTCTACAAACTTTGGGAGTCGGTTCCTCACGCGAAAACAAGGACAAAAGTTTATATCAACACATATCCGTAAATCCTTAGTTTTTGAGTTATTAAGTTTAAAGTTTACGGTAGACGCTGTTAAATTTACAATCCAAGAAACAATCCAAAGATACTGTGGGAAGGCGTTCAATACAATGTAAAATGGCGATATAAACATATGTCCAAAAAGGCCATCATTGTATCTCAACACAGCCAATCATAAGAAATGTTTAAAATCTCCTCCGCTTGCTACTTCTGCAAACGCATAAAACATTTGGATCATTGATCTAAATGGTTTATACTATCACACGGTGTGAAAATGGTTTCATAGGCTCCCATGAAACATTGATGAAGCATCTCTGCATCATCAATGGCTGCTGTCTAAACCAATTGTTTTAGTTGGTCCTACAGATAAAAATCTAAAGAATTGAGGTCAGGGCAAGGTGTAAGCCATAAAACCGGTCTTTCCGCTATATTTCATGGACTTTACATGGACGTTTTTTCCTTGTTTTGGTCTGAGGTACCCTCCCCATCAAATTTCTTAAAAGTATTTTTGATATAACCTATATATATATATATATATATATATATATATGAAAAATTTTTCAGAGTTAACCTTTAGAAAACAGTATCTCCACACGTGTCAGTAAATGACGTAATTTCACTTAAGAGTATGAAAATAGCGTTCTCTAAATTCTTCCATTTGCTAAGGACATTTTGTTTTGTTATTATTAGTTACTTTGTTTAATAAATTAATTTCGTTTTCTCTTGAGAAATTACACATTGGACGAAACGCGTCGGCATCTATTACAATTTTACTATTGTTTTATATATATATATATATATATATATATATATATATATATATATATATATATATATATATATATAAGAAATATACATGATATCTTACATTGATTGCAAAACTCGAAGTTTCATATGTTCTGCATTTTTCAGGTGCAATGTTTTGGGTTGACACCGCTTCTGTAATATTTCTGTTTATCGCAAGATATTTTGTTGCAGGTGCTGATTATTATTGTTAAAATGTTTAAATGGATTGTAGTTTAATTTTGGATTCGAATTTAGGCTCAGTTTAGCATCTATGATTGAAAATAAAAATTATAAATGGCAATTTGAAGAGACGCTGAGTATAGTGATTTTCCAAGCGTAGCTCAGATGTGGCAAGGCCGAAAATATGGGGCACCCAGTAAGAATCGAACTCACTACTCAGTCGTAAGACAAACTTGCTAACCATTACACAACCCCGAGGCGCTCCAGAGACGCTGACTATATGTTAGGTTTAGTTTCTTAGTCGTTCTTCGACCATTCCTCAAATTATACTCTGACATACTGCAAAAAAATCTCACTATAAACAACGAACCATTGTAGCATGCTATTATTTTTTTTACAGTTCATGGCAGGAATTAAATATGCTATGATGGCTCTCATTATTAGAACATCGGGAATCCTGGTCACAGACAATAGACGGCCATCAGGAATTCGTTTGTAATTAAAAGCTTTTATTTGAGGTCATGCATCGCTAACTGAAAAACATCCACCGAATGGACATCTGCCTCCAGAGTGTTTGTGAAATGAGAAGCACGAATGTGGAAAAATGTCGGCACTGATGTCTGCATATTCCAGACGAAAATTTAGTTTTTTCTTAAGCAAAATAAGAATACGTTAAACATCATGACTCAATGTATTTTCGACAATCACTATATATACGTAAAATAAATATTAACACACAATCAGATACAATGTTCAAATTTACATCCCAGACTCATCAAGGGTTTCGATAGTAAATTCATTTTATTAATGTACTATAAATGTTCTATTTCGTAAGAGTGAGCACATTACTTATAAAGACTGCTTAACTTAAAGGCGTTATTCTCCAGAAATACATTGCCCGATCGATATTTTTTGACGAAATACAGTCGTTATTATTATTAAAATAAATTATAATTACTTAAAGCTTAACAAAACACGAAGACCAGGAAATAAATGGAATTTAACGTGTTTAATTGCTAGCAGGAAATTAAAAAAATAAGTTTTCAAGTTTTAAAAATAGAGAAACAATATTTAATAGAAATAACATAAGTTTAACAGACTTATTCTTGTGAACATTATTTACATTATTTGGACTGTTGTCCTCATCTTTGTCGCCATATTTATTACAACGTTTAGGCCTTTCAGCATCTGTCTATATTTCTGAGATAAGGTATTATGAACACTATTTACATTATTCGGACAATTGTCCTCATCTTTGTCGCCAAATTTATTACAACGTTTCGGCCGTTGTACGCTCCGGCCTTCTTTAATGTCGAACTGAATCCTTTATTTCGCTCACAGGGGTAGACTGTTCTAGTTCCACGTGCCATGTTTAACGGATGTCAGTTATCAGTTAATCTCCTGTTAATATCCCTCCGAAAGTTTTCCACTGCCTTAACCGGGTATTGAACTCACACTCTTTGGGTCTTGTCACTGGATCTAACTAACGCCTTTAACCATTGTGCCGTGTGTCCTTGAACATGGCACGTAAAACTAGAACAGTCTACACCAGTAAACGAAATATAGGGTTCAGTTTGACATTCCAACCTCCTGACGAAGGCTGGAGCGTAAAACGGCCGAAACGTTGTAATAAATACGGTGACAAAGATTAAGACAATAGTCCGAATAATGTAAATAATGTACATATGTTATGGAGTGATTTCACCGTGGAGGCTTATATTTGTACTAAGTCGGTCCTAAAATAGGTTCGACGTACAAAACGTTAGGAACTTGATATAATAGGTATGACGCAGAGTAATCTAGTCGTGGTCGCTGATGCTTTAGTATTCGACTAACGGTCGTCCGGCATCGACTGACTGACTGAGCGACCCACTGAGCCACTCCTCGTTACTATTACTACTCTTACTCTATTAACTATAGAATAGGTGTGTTCCACTATAACAACATAAAACCTCATCTCAGAAATATAGACAGATACTCATCCTTGTGACTTCACATTTCTCAGATGTACCCCTTATCCAGCTGAAATAAAATAAATATTAGAAAATGAAACTTTTTTTCAATGATTATGAAGAGCATTTTCAAAATCTAATTCGTGGCATGCCTGCATATAAACTGATGTTTTAAAGTTACGTCTTTCCATAGATATTCCTTTCGCCTTAATATCGGCGTCTAAGCGAAAGTGCCACGAATTCATGTGATACATATACACAACATATATCCAGGCACATTCTAAAGTTGTCAATGACGGAGTAGTGTTTGTTGAGTGTGACATATCATATACGACGTTGATGAGGCGAGTATGAGGGCCAATGGAATAACTGAAAGTTAGCTGATTATATCTGCAACCACTTCCTTGCCAGCCATACACAATGAGGAGGCGTTATGTTGCTGGAACAAAGCATGACCTAGTGAGATTAAAGAGTGGGAAATGGTGTATGATAAAATATACGCAATACACACCTGTAAACTCCAATAGAACACAGTAACTTTTACAGAGCCATATCACCTTGCACAACACCCTACTGACAGACTGGATCTGTAGCACCCGGAAAACTTCGCACTTAAACTGGACTATGCATATATAAAAAACAAACAAACCTAGAAACATGTCTCGCCTGACCAGGCGGCACTGCGTCAGTGTTCCACAGTCAACAATCAATGCTTTGGTGTCAGTGATGGTATCCTTGTTGCGTGATGAAAGAAAAAAAATCGATGGAATGTGGTGTAGATCGTTTAGCACTGACTCCAACCTTCAATTGGGATGTGATTTGGTGCAATGTTATCATTCGTTGAATGGTTAACATCCTTGTAAGTAACCCGCAGTCCCATTCATACCACACTTGGAACAGCCAGCAGTTTTCCAGTAATGCTAATGTCTGTTCAAAATTTACCCGTTCAAAATTTACCCGTTCAAAATTTACCCGTTCCTGGCATACGCTAACTACTGTTATCTTAGAAAAGCTTGGGGCATTTGCCTTGAAGAAAGAAATAACATATCTCTGTCCGCAATAAGCATTCCATAGTCACTCAGTATTAAATCCTGATTGAGTTCTGTGGCTGTCATGGCTACACAGTTACAAATTTACTCCTTACGTCACACATACGTCATCCATCCGAATATATACCTATAAGTGGAGAGAGTGAATCTATTCAGCGTCCTGCTGTCTGTAAAGTTTGGCATTTCCGTTTACATAAATCCACTCCTATGTACCTCTTTCATTTAATACGGTGGACAAGGAATATTTAGCGATTTCTTTATTCACCCTTTCAAAACACTCTGCCTACGATATCCTAACTCCAGACCGTCAATGTTGTCTATAAATTGAATTGTCATTTTTTGGGCTGCGTTCTTGATAATAAAGATAAAACTAAAAACGAATATGTTGGTCATACGACAGGCTCTTTAAGTAGACGTCTAACTAACCACATCTGCGATCTTAATTCGATAAGAAAGCACTTAAACATTCACACCAAACTCACTGCAACCTAATACTGACTTATGATAAAGATCGTCTTGCTAAAAAAACAAACAAAATATTTAAGAATTCCTAATAAAAATTATTTGATCTACACTAAATATTACTTGATTTCAATACAGTCAGGGAATCATGACTGTCTTTTGATCACAAAAAATAAAAACTACAGTATGACGAAATTACTACTAATGACATACAACAAAGTAAAGCAAAATATACTAATAAAAAACCCTTGAAAATTGTTAAAGTGTTAGGCGAAAGTGTTTAGGACAATAATCATTACAGACGATTTCTACACACTATTAGTCTTCAGAAAATTAAAAGAAAAATTAAGAATGCTAGATAAAATTAACAAAATATTCCTTGTTTGTCGTATTCCCTTAAGAATGTGTGTAAGTAAGATTTATGCTCAAGTACACTCACACAAACACACATAAAATATAAAATAAATATATATGTATATATATATATATATATATATATATATATATATATGTGTGTGTGTGATGTGTGTGTGTGTAGAAAGGACATTGAAGTCAACACCCAGAGGCTACAGTCTGTATGATAAAAGGCAATCGTCAGACCACTATATATATATATATATATATATATATATATATATATATATATATTCTTTCGTTAAACACAACTGACAAGGTATTGCAGTATTGTAGTTAAGCTATTTATTTATTTTTTCTTATGTACGTACAAGTCTTTTCTTTTCTGGACACAAAGTGTGTGAAAAACTGTCCAAAATATCTGCATGTCCGAGCGCTTTCGGCTATACGTCTAGCCATAATCAAGGATGATTTTATTTTTATTTTTAACTGATGATATGCGTTGTGTTATGTAAGTATTTAGATGTATAGGAATGTTTGATTTTCCAAACACGTGGCCGTGTTCATAGTTAATGTTATTAAGTAATGGCTTTTTCTTTTTTATTATTAAGACTTCCATCATTTTAAATCTTTATTTTACATGTAGATGAGTTTATTAAGCTTGTATTTCCTACTAGTATCATTCGGATGGAGTTTGGTAGGTTTTGTGTGTGTTTAAATGAGTCCTAATAGAGCTATGTTCGGGTAGTTGTAACATCTCGTCTGGATAGGAATTTAGTAGTGTGACCGATGTAATTATTTATGAGTTCGGTCTGATCAGGAACGCAGTTCCTTAAGGGGCATTTGAACTCGTAAATAACGTCGTAGTTTTGATTTTACAGGTGTGTATTTTTTTTAGGATAAAGTTAGTTGTTTTAATGTTTTGTAATAGATAATTTAATTCAATTTTCTTGTCCGGGTTAACTGGTGCAGTGTATTTCTTTATGATATTTCTAAGTGAAAATTAATCTTGCTTATAGTTGACGTGTATTTGGCTTTTGTAGCGAAAACTCTAGATACAAACATAACACAACTCAATCCCTCAGTTAAAATTAAAAATCAAATAATTCTTAATAATGGCTAGACGTATAGGCGAGAGCGCACGGACATGCAGAATTTTGAATATTTTTTACACACATTGTTTCCAGAAAAGAAAACACATGTGAAAAAAATCCTTTAACGAAACATGTATAAAAGAGAGAGAGAGAGAGAGAGAGAGAGAGAGAGAGAGAGAGAGAGAGAGAGAGAGAGACTGCTGATTAAGTAAATAATTATATATATATATATGAGAGAAATAACAAATAGATTAAAAATCCACAGTTCAAAGCATTTACTGTTTTTTTAAAAAAAAGTGCTCAATAAAAATTACACCAAAATATTATTATTATATTTTTATTATAAGAGGTTACAATAAAACATTTTTAAATCGCTATATATATATATGTATATATATAAAGCATACACACACATACATATTTAGTACATACACGCACACACATATATATATATATATATATATATATATATAATGTTTTCTACTTGGGTACTTTCTTACCTTCCCGCAAATACCAGGTGAAATCACTATCTTATACTTGGTTCACACCGGTCTGTTTAGCCTCATAATCCACAGAAATAACATTTTTCTGGGTAGATCATCTTGATAGTTCTTGATATATATATATATAATAGCGTACAGTTAAACATTAAGTAGAATCGAGCGGTGTCGAACACTGATATATAATTATTTATATTCAGACTATTGTCTCCATCTTTCTGGTTGCTATAACAACAGTCTGGCCTTTGTGTCGCACGATATTCTTTAGCTGTATATTGATCTTGGTAACCTACAGGGAATTTTGAACTGAACTCTTTTTTTTAATCTACGTTCAGTTATTTATTTATTTTTTGCTGCTCGAGTCCAAGTAGACACTGCCTTGCCCAGGTATTGAACTTATAATTACTATGTTACCAAATTCACGAACAAACGCTCTAAACGACTAGGCTACTGTCACGGAGGACAATCCATTGTAGTAAATTTGCAGCTTTAAACATAGCCTGCTAGCTGCTGTTATTGGTCTTTTTTATTAGAGGCTTCCATATTGTACCATATACACACATTAAGAAGAATTATATATTAGTCTGAAATTATGGAATGAGGTCTTATTATATACACTATATTTTGACAATTGTTGTCGTCTTTATATATATATATATATATATATATATATATATATATATATATATATATATATAGAGAGAGAGAGAGAGAGAGAGAGAGAGAGACTGAGTTCTTATATATGGCAGACTGGGTTCTATAGCCTTGGTTGGCGACTAGTCTAGGAGAAGGACAACTCTGAATTCAAAACCTGCGGAGAATCGTTTGGGGAGCCTGTGGCATGTAGTGAAGCCAGGTCTTTGTATTCGGCCATTCAAAAAGTGTGGATGGTTCTGCACAAAACCTTCACCACTATAATCAAATTTCATGTGCTGGTGTTGACTGTCATTTTCCTAGGAACTGGTATGCTTGACCCTCGAATTCGACGGGAGAGTCAAGTATATATATATTCCAGTTCCTAGGAAAATGACAGTCAACACCAGTACATGAAATTTGATATATATATATATATATATATATATATATATATATATATATATATATATATATATATATATATATATATATGCGTGTGTGTCTGTGTCTGTGTATTTAAGAAAATTGTGGATAACAAGAGATGTGAAAATAAGATTACTTTGAGGTCTCTTCTGGTATTACTGTGAGGTCTCTTAAAGCATGCCTAGCTTAACGGCAACTATCCCAGGATAAAAGAAACCACTTAATGCAATTCATATTCCAGGAAGATGCCAAGTTCTGTGGTGATAGAATCACAAAGCTGTTTTAAAGATGGCAACATGTAGTGGAACAAAATGGCACATACGTAGTTGGATAAACCTGTTTGCAAATATCTAAATATTGCTTTTGAAATCCACTTAAAAATGCTAGGAACGTTTATCCCGATCCAATATTTTAATAATATTGAAGTTGGTCCTCCAATATTCTGGCCCATTCCGGTATACATAGTCTAGATAAAAATATAAGGTTTAAAATATTCATTTTTGTGAAAATATCATGTCGACCAGAAAAAATTAAATACACTTTTCTTTTAATTAAAACTGTTATAGGCATTTGAATATCATTTATCAGTTTTTACTCAGTGACAGGCATTTTCAGGCGATTGTTTCAGATTTTTCATGCAACAATTCATAAACATTTTAATTGTCCACAGAAATTTTCTTAAATACAATTTTGTAAAAACTCTTTTACGTCTTTCATAAAGGTTTCATTGAAATGCAAAATGATGATTTGTATGCATTATTTTTAATAGAAATTAGTTTGGCATTGCATCAAACACATAATTTTGAAATCGATATATATATATATATATATATATATATATATATATATATATATATATATATATATATATATATATTAGGTAGGTCGATTTTTCACTTTTTTTAAAATATCAAAAGAATAATGTACCGAAAGTTGTGTATAGACAAATTAAGTATTGATAAAAAAATTAGATCTGACATTTCAACAGTTTTTTTGAGCGTTTGGCATCAAAGATCGTAGACAAGAATGCACTGAAAAATCCACGATTTTGCAAGATTTGAACTAAATATTGATAAAAAAAAAACAAAACAATTTCACTATTTAAATCAGGGAATGTTGTTATTTTGTTTTATCAAAATGAAATAAAATCTAGAAATTATAAATAAACTTCAAATTGAAAATTCGCCCCCCCCGCATTATCACTGGCGATTTGGGAACCATGAGTAGTTATTTGTATTTTAAACTAAATATATTAGTGTGTTTTATTTTTTATTTGTAGTAATTTCATTTAATTTATTAAGAGAATAGATAATAAACTCAAAAATATCCATTATTAAGCGTTATTTTCTTTTTTTCTTTTCGTTAAGACTCGGTTTTAATTTAACATACACATGTCTCCGGTGACACCGTTATGATGATAAAATTCGCGATTTATTTTGTCTTTAAGATCGATTGCTCAAATAAATACGAAGTTTTGAAGAAAAATATTTTTTTGGTAATTTTCGACGTTATTTTGCAACTTTCCTCGAGTTATTCTTTTTACAGTTCCAAAATCGGTTTACCCTAATATATATATATATATATATATATATATATATATATATATATATATATATATATATATATATATATATATATATATATATATATATATATATATATATATATATATATATATATATATATATATATATATATATATATATATATATATATATATATATATATATATATATATATATATATATATATATATATATATATATATATATATATATATATATATATATATATATATATATATATATATATATATATATATATATAGAGAGAGAGAGATATATATATATATACTAAAAGAGAAAGTACTAAAAGATAGCAGATCGGATTGAGGAATCGGGGTTCTGAGTTCGAATTACAGTCGTGCCTGAATTCTTTATTTAAAAATTATAACATAAATGTTATAAAATCACTACAACAATAGCCATTTTGTTTCAACACCTCTGGTGTCTTATCAAGTGATGCTGTTGAATGTAGATTGTAGAATAAAGTTTTTAAAAGGTTCAAATTAATTAAACACCTCTTGTAAGGGGAAACGCTGTCACATGAGCTGAAATGACCAATCAAAATACAAGTATATGAGAATTCAAAAAACTTGACAACGAAGTAAAGTTATAATAACTATTAACTGCTTTAAAGTTGGGTTTATACTAAAATAGACTTTATTCTAATAAGTATTAAATTGTACGATAGAATTTGAAATTAAAATTAAAAACTACCCATTTCAAAAATGTAAATTTAATCAATATTAAATTTAAAATTTTAAAATTATTGAGGAAAAAATAAAAAATACGTATGTTATTCTATTCATTTTGTTTGTATTGAAATTACGTTGGAATAAAAGTTAAGATCGATTGCCCTTAAATTAATGAGATACAAGTGTATACATGGGACTATGACATCTTGCGAAAGACAATACAAACACAATCAGATTATAATATATAAGCACTGAGACATATTTAGATATATACACACACAAAAAAGTGACGAGACAGGAAATATTAAACCACACACATACACAATGAAATGTGCATGAAATTTACTCTACACAGACAACGAAAAAGATACGTACATATACGCACATACATTGACATAGACACTGTTATATAACACTCAAAAAATATTCAAGATTGAAGGTGTTATTAAACGAATTCTAACCACATATTAAAATATCTTATACGGGCCAATATACATAGATAAAAATATGTCTAATAGAACAGAGAAACAAACAATAGGTAAAGAAATGACATTAAAATAGATATATACGTATAAAAATAACACCATCTAATATATAAAAAACGAAAATTCCAAACACACATATACGCCTAATTATACATTAGGTGAAAGAAAATAAGAACTATCTACAGATATATGTATACAGTGTGCACACATTCATCACTACAGACGGAAGTGCAGAAAAGCCAACCTATAGATAAACATATACACACACATATATGCATATAAACGCATACAGACATACACATATATATATCTACACGTATACACACAAACGCATATGCATATATACACATACAGAAGCAAGCATAAATATATCTACAACTTAAAAAAGTAAACAAACCAAATATAAATGTATATACATACATATACATGCATATACACACATACATACATATATAAATACACATACATAAGTATATATATATATATATATATATATAATATTAAACATACATATATACAAACACATACACAAATACACGCATAAAAAAACCGAGACTTAAACATACACATATATATACATATATACACACAAACACACATACGCATATATATATATATATATATATATATATATATATATATAAATAGGTATATACATACATAAACCTACACATATTCTAACAATATTATCCTCTTGACGATAAATTACAGTAGAGTCCATAATAATTTTAAAATGTAACAAGACGCAATTGTTGATAAAGGCTATAAGCAATTAACAAAGCCTTATTAAACAAAAGTAAATTTTTAGTTAGTATTGATGATACAATCCCAGACACTAAGATATACATAAATATACATATACGAAGAAATACGAACATACATTCACATATACAAATATATAATCATGCATAAATACCCATATCAACACATCCATATATACACAGATGTAAGTATGCACACCTCCAAGCATGTATATATATATATACATATATACATACACATACATACATATACTATATATATATATATATATTTATATATATATATATAAACACACACACACATATATTAATATACATACACATACAAAATATATACACACACACACATATATTAATAGACATACACATACAAATACAACAATATATACATATACATGTATACACACATACATATACACACGCACCTGTAGATACAAACCAAAGTTTACATACCTATGTAGATTTTTTTATATTTGCGTTTTTAGTGTAGAGATTGTACTAAGATGAACTACAGAACTAGTCAAACAATTATTTGGATTCCTACTATTGCATAAGTTGTTATTCGTGTCATAATACTTAGTAATGCTGCTTACAACCTGGTGAGTGTTGAAACAAAATGGCTATTTTTGTAGTGATTTCATAACATATTTATGTTATAATTTTGAAATAAATAATTATATTTGCTCTACTCTGTATTGAGCAATCTTTTAAGAATAGTAATTATTGGTTATTGGAATTTATTCCGTATACACCAATCATATACTTGGTATATATATATATATATATATATATATATATATATATATATATATATATCAACATTACTTTATCTTTATCTCCTCTCCTTGATCTTGCCATCACAACTCTTCTCTTTGGCAATTCTGATTACACAGTAGTATTAGTTTATAATTTTTTCTGAGTCGTCTATTAGAAAGGAACCACCTATTCACAAAACTGTTACCTGCATACTGATTGGGATTCAATTTTTATCTTACATTGAGACGCCCTTTGGATTGATATTCTTAACCTTCTTATTGAGAATTGTACTACAGAGGTTTCTACTTGGGTACTTTCTTACATTCTCGCAAATACCAAGTGAAACCAACATCTTATACTTGGTTCACACCGGCCTGTTTAGCCTCTTAATCCACAGAAATAACATTTTTCTGGGTGGATCTGTTTGATAGTTCCGATCACAACATACGTTTATTCGTGTCTGTTCACAATAATTGTAAACATGTATCCATGAGGATAAGTCTCTGTTTGATGACAGGATGAGACGCCGTATAGCCTTTAATAAGTTTGGATCTCGTGATTACTGGCAACTCTTTAATAGTGTAAGTATAAATTTTCTATCCCCCGACTCGTCACTCATTTTGAGTTGTTAAAATCTACTGATAATGAAGAATGTTTTGATAGTGAATTCTCTTCAAATTCTATGCCTCATCTGGGCTATCTTTTTTCTGACTTTCCACTTGATTGAGTGATTTGCATATAACTCCATCCATGGCTTTTGCTATCATCTCTAAACTGTGTCCTCACAAATCATGTGGACTTGGTGTCCCTGCAATAATTCTTCAGAAATGTGCTTCTGAACTAACTCTTGTTCTCTCTAAAGTCTACAATAAATGCTTGCTGCTTTTTGGAAAACCACTTCCGTACTTCCAGTCTTTAAGAACTCAGGCAAAACGTCTGATCTTCTATCGGACTATTAGCATTCTACTACTTTTTGTTAAAGGTCCAGAGGCTCTAATTGACTCTAAATTGGTTAAGCAACCTACCTCGCAGGCTTTTCTTTCAGATAAGCAATATGGCTTTCGCTTCTCTAGGTCAACTGCTGATGTATTAACAATTATTGCTGAAAGAGTCTGTCAAGCTTTAGATAGGAATGGTGACGCCACTGCTGTTGCTTTGGGTATCTCGAAAGCAGTTGATAGGGTTTGACATACTGGTCTTCTTCACAATTTGAGAAGTTATGGTATTCTTAGACGAATATCAGTCTTATGAAATCAGTAAATTAAAGATATCTTAAGAGGCACTTTTCTAGATCATTTTGCATTAATGCAGGTGTTCTTCAGCGTTCTATACTTAGACGTACAGTGTTTCTAATTTTCATAAATGACATTCTTGATGTCATCAGTTCTCAATTCCTTGTGTCATCAGTTCTATGCTGATGACACAAGTATTTATTTTTGTCTTAATAGTAAGTCTGATCGATTCGATGAAGACAAATTGGCAACTAATCTAAAAAATAACTTACAATCTGTTGTTAACTGGGGCAAAGAATGGCCTGTTAATTTTAACGCTTGCAAAATGAAACTACTCTCTTTTAATCGCGTGAGAGAACATTTTTTACATTTCCTCTGCATGGCTGATGCTAACCTCCAGGATAGTGAATCCCTGCACCTCCTTGGACAAATTTTCTGCTGACATGAATAGCGTTTTCCGCTTACATGAAATGGAAAGATTTTATTGAATCAATTGATAGATCTTCAGCTAGGAAAATTTGTTTACTTAGATATTTATAAGTGTACCATTCGTCGTTGTACTGAATATTGCTGTTACGTCTGCTTTGGTGCTTCTGCTTTATATGTAGAGATTCTTAATAATATCTAAATATCAATCTGCAATGTTGATGGTGCTGACCTGGCATATTGCTGTCAGTCACTTCCCTACCGCCTTAACGTAGCTTCCCTGTGCCTTTTCTATAAATATTTTCATGGCAATCGTCCTGATGAACTTTCCTCTTTGGTACGTAGACTTTGTAAATTTAAGCACCGTACTATATTAGCGGAAAGGTCTCACCATTTTACAGTTGAAATGGCTAGATGGAATCGTAAGTTCTATTCTAACAGTTGCTTCTCTTGCAAGTCGTGTTTGTGGAACTCACTTCCGGCTTCTTCCTTCCCAGTCAAATTTGACCTTCAAAATTTTAAATGCAATGTTAATCGTTATCTTTTGTCTTATTAATTCTTGTTCATTTTTGTTCTCTCTCTCTCTGATAGTGTTTTTATTTTATCATACTCTCTAACACCCTTGTGTCTCTTTATTGCCTTGCTTGGCATATATATATATATATATATATATATATATATATATATATATATATATATATATATATTACGGAAAATGTATGACAAAGTGGAAACTGTTTTCTCATGAAGCGTTTTGTCCTTTAGCTCTTCATCGGACTAAATTTGTTTATGTTGATGCGACTACACATGCACACGAATGAGGCATGCTAGGAATATTTATTTTCTTTTTTAAATGAAAATTTAAAATTCCCATATCGTTATCTCATATATATATATATATATATATATATATAATTATTTATTTAAAAATATGATTCCAAATCGCTATGGACACTTTCGCTCAACACCAAGTGGCGACAATTTGCTTCATTATTAGGCGCAATCTCCAGGACACTTAAATTATATATGGGCGGTACTTAGTGGAAAGTGCTCAATATCTGTGATAGAGCTAAAATTATGACCGCAAAAGCGTGAACCTGGGGTTACAAACTAATTCCATGCAATTGAATATATATATATATATATATATATATATATATATATATATATATATATATATATATATATATATAGATAGATAGATAGATGTAGTAATAGATAGCGGATCGGATTGAGAAATTGGAGATCCGAGTTCGAATTACAATCGTGCTAATACTCTTGGTATCCTCATCTGAATCCTCTTATTCTGTAGGACAGACTGGGTTCTATAGCCTTGGATGGTAACTGGTCTAGGAGAAGGACAACTCTGAATTTAAATCCTGCGGAGGATCGTTTGGTGATCGTGATGTCTCTGTATTCGGATCTTCAAAATGTGCGGTTGGTTCTGCACAAAATCATCACACTATAATCAAATAATATGTGCAAGTTGTTTGGTTGTCTGTTCCGAACAACAGCCCTCGTTGAATTATCAAGACAGGTAATTATATGATATATATGCGTGTATATCACTTGAAATGTTATTTTTAGTGGTTACAAGCATTTCAGTAGACGCTTCGGTTTACATCTATTTTCAAGTCGGCCTTTCTTTCGTTTGTCAGATAAATATTGAAATAAAATGGCATAATCACAGAATATCACTACCCTGCCACTTCTGTGCACAGCCATGAAAAACGTGGAAGAACTGAATGAAAGAATGGGGAGCGATTAAAAAAAAAGAAAAGAAAATGCAGTTGTTAGAACATGATGTGTCACAGACAAGCCCTGGCCGCCATAACCGAATTGCTATGATGTTTGAGTGTCCTAGCCAAATCTGCTTCCCGTGAATATCAATTTTCTTTATTGAAGAGAGTATGTAAATATATGAGGTGTTCTCAAAGTGAATATACCACCTTGTTTAAATTAATTGAAACAACTGTTGTAGTTTCCTTACTTTCACCATACGGTCTGTTTTAGACCAACTGGAGTGACAGTGTATAATCAATTTTTATATTTTCCTCAAATTAGGTCATTTGCAGTGATGTGCAGTAATATGAATCTATTTTCGGGGTGTATGATGAAATATGTTTGACCTTGAAAAATATTGCGTCATCGATGATAGCATCAGATTTTTGTCACGCCCAGACACTATTGTTCCGACTGTCGATTAGTTGTCCTACGACCATTGTCTGCGATAGAGGTTACTCCACGGAAAATTGTAAAGCTGGACGAACCTCAGATTTTCATTATCATAAATGTGGTAGAAAGATTCATGGCATAGATTTAATCACAAAAGCTTTTCCTTCAAATATCAATTGATTTCCTGTAATTTATATTCTAGTTTAAGACACAAGAGAGGATATTAAACTACACGTCTGTGCAAATTAATTGAAACAACTGCTTTAGTTTCCTTTGTTTCACCATACGGTCAGTTTTCGACCAACTGGAGTGACAGGCTATAATCGATTTCTTTATTTTTTTCCTCAGATTAGGTCATTTTCAGTGGTGTGCAGTAATATGAATCTATTTTAGGGGTGTATGATGAAATCTGTTTGGTCTTGAAAGATAGTGCGTCATCCGTGATTGTACCAGAAATTTATCACGCCCAGACACTATTGTCTCGACTGTCGATTAGTTGTCCTGTGACATTTGTCTGCGATGGACGTTACTCCAAGGAAGCACACGGAACTTATAACACTGCACGAACACACTGGCAAGCCTTAACAGTGACCAAATCAAAATGCTATAGACTGGATAGAAAAATCTCTTGATTTAAATCTAGTTGAGAATCTGTGGTCAGTCTGCAATGAAGTACTTCGTGGAAGGGACATACGGTGTACTAACACGTGCACTGCGTCATATTTCATTGGAAAAATACGAAAAAATGTAAATAAAAACGGAATTATTTGTTTTGTGTCATTTAATTTGTACAAGGATGTAGTTTTCTTTTCCATAGATAAAAGCTTTTTGAAGTAGAGTATGGTGCTCATGCTTTCTACAACAAAGTGATCGATGAAACGTTTATTCCGTGGCCGAATTCATAAAGGCAGATTCTGGTTCGATTCTTGTCGAAAGAACAGTCTTTAGTGAGACTTCTGAATCTAGGCAATTTGTTATTAATTTCGCTGTTTAGGAGAATTAAAAAAAGACAGATAGCAATTCAAATACGTGTATCCACTAAAACTAACATATATAGTAATAAAAACTAATGGCGGACGTAAAAATCCATTCAATATATTCTGAATATGTCTATGCTATGGCAGCTAGCTAGTCTCTGTTGGCCAGGCCTAATGAAACACATTAGTGTTTCTTCAACATCTTCATAGATAACCTGGGGTTATATTGCAAATCTATTGAGCGGACCATATTTACAGGAAAGAGAATGCGCACTAAACATTTTTTTTTAACAATATCAGTACATTCAATCTCTCGGTCATGAAGACTTCTTATTTCGTGCTAAATCAACCATCGATATGTTTCGAACAGTTTCGTTTCAAGAATTTCAGTCACAATGACTGGATCAATCCGTGGGGTCTGGTTTGTCATGTACTTCCAAACAATGCCACCCACTAGAATCGTCTCCCCAATCATGAAATCATATTCATGACAAACTGACCGTCGTGAAATCCGAACTCAGGTCTTAAAAAGTCGGATAGCTAACGTTCTAAGCACTCGGGTGAAATGTCTCGGTCCGACTCATATTCTAAAATCTGGCTAGGTGACCTCCATGTTGTTTAAAGGTAAGCAAGCTTGTATTGCTAGAAGAATTACGACTAAGTAGTCAGTTTGATTCTCACTATGAACCTCATACTTTCAGTCTTGGGTCACATCTAGGCTACGCCTAGAAAATTGCCATCCTAATATCTAGCCAAAATTTTAAAGATCAAATTTTGATGGGAAATGTTTTGAGTTGTGCATATAATATTCTACAACTGATTTCTTTCTTTCTTTCTTTCTTTTTAAACTAAATAAAATAAAATACAGACCGAATTTGACATTTTAATAAAATTATTTTAAAATATCACATTTTATCTAAAATACTCATTAGCTCCTATGAGACAGAAGCATCTACAAAGTAAAATAAAGAAAACAATGACGTTGCAAACAACGAACATTGTCTACACCGCCCTTCCATGTCCGATCCTGCATATTTGTCTACGAATGCAAGCAAGATATCGCTTCCAATTCAAAATGGCGGCCGCTGACAGTTTAAATAATTCGCCAAGGATAGGGCTGGAAATTTATCTCGTCGCCAAGGCAACGTCGCTTAGCGCAGTTTTGCTGTGAAAACGAACAGCACGCGTCGTTGTCTTGGTTGGTTTCAGCGAACCAACGGTTTCGACTTACTTAAATCGATTCTTTTAAATTGCACAGTGAATGAAATTGATTATTTCACTTCTCTTTAATATGGCAATATTACGACATAATGAATATAATTGAAGTTTATTGCCAATTATGATAGCAGAAATGTACTGTTTGTTGTTAAGATGATTATGTTCATTACTTGGTTAACTATAATTCTGAAGCTGGAACGTTCTTCGTATTGAGTTCCTATTCAAATTGCATAATATAAAATCTGGAAGTAAACACACACACTCGTAATATATGAGAAAAATATACTAAACACTCACACGGTAAAAAAATATAAGAATATATATGTGATAGAAATTAGGGGGATTTTAGATAATTATAATTAAGTAATTCATCGAGTCTAGAAGAAAACTCAACAGAATGCAAAAAGCACTGGACGACCGTTTCGTCCGAAATTCGGCTCTGCTCGGCTTCTAATCCTCTGGATGGAGAGGCTTAGTGATAGTAGTCGTGGCTCGTGGGGGCACAGTCCTATGGGTAAAAGAGAAACTCGGATGAGTTCCACCACGGAAAATGTGATCGAGCGGCGCTATATCGAATCTGATTCGCTACCTCTTGGAGGCGCGTTGGAACAGTTGGTATTACCTTTGCCTGATAACGTAACTATCCGGGTTTCAATTCTCGGTAGTGGATGCGCACTGCTGATGAGTCCCAAATATAGGACGAAACGGCCGTCCAGTGCTTTCTGCATTCTGTTGAGGTTTCTTCTAGACTTGATGAATTACTTAATTATTATATATATATATATATGTTGACGCGGATAAATCAATTAACTAGATAATAGCAACCATATATACGTTTGTAGGGAGCGCTCAATGTAGAGCATTATAATGATAATAAGAAGACGGAGACTATGGTAAATTAAAGTCTCTGTAGACGTAGACTATGGTAAATTAACAGGAAATAACTGGCATCCATTAAACATGGCACGTGGAACTAGAACAGTCTACCCCAGTGAGCGAAATAAAGTGTTCAGTTCGACATTCCAACCACCTGAAGAAGGCCGGAGCGTAAACGGCCGAAACGTTGTAATAAATATGGCGACTAAGATGAGGACAATAGTCTGAATAATGTAAATAATAGACAAAATCGTATTCAGTAACATATTCAGATTAATGTGTGAGTTTTTTAAATATGTCTTCAAGAATGCGAGATCTCAAACAATATTTTTTAAATTTATAAATGCTTGCTTAAAATGTTTGTAAATGGCTTCTATAATATTTACCTGTTTTTATTTTTGCAATTAGATTTTTAAATTATTTTAGTTGTCTTCCCATTTCTCTGTGATGAGGTATTATAATTACTTACATTATTTACATTAGTTTTGGAGTGTTTTGGTTCACCACTGCTGGTGACAAAAACTTGGACAGTTGAGTTAAATGGAAATAACTTCCGGAAACAATCTACTCCGGTGAATAAAATAAAGGGTTCGGTTCGAAATTCCAGTCACCTGAAGAAGAAGACTGGAGCGTACAACGGCCGAAACGTTGTGAATATGGCCTTAAAGATGAGGATAACAGTCCGAATAAAGTAAATAATGCAAGTATTTTATTAGTACTAGAAAGGGACTAATATTACTGTCATCCTTGTGGTGGTAACAAGGTCACCTTAAAAGGAACATACCGAACCATATATATATATATATATATATATATATATATATATATAAATGGTGGTACTCGTTTGGAAAAAGCTCGGATAGCTCAACTTGCAGTAGAACAAATCGGTACCCGAGGAAAAAATGGGGAATTAAAAAAGAAAGAACCAAGAAGATTAAACCAAAGCAAAAACAATCGTCCAGTGTTTAAGCTCCAAGTCCAAAGAAAAAAAACATATATAAGTGAACATGGAAGTCAACAGTCAGAGGCGACAGGCTGTTCCATGCTAGACGCAGTCGTAAAGCCGCCTGACAATTGCGTCTAGCATGAAATGTTCACTGTTATATTTCTATCACTCTATCTCTGATATTGAGCACTTTATCCCATAAATATAGCACACCTTAAAACTATATTTCTTCATATATATATATGTGTGTGTGTGTGTGTGTGTGTGTGTGCACAGAGTGCAGTAGATATATTGTCGTTTAAAATTACGCAAAAATGAAAATGACACTGATATCTCATTTTAACAAATATATTTACCAAAATTACACATCTTGAAATACTAAACAGTAAATTTATTTAAGAACATCGCCATTGGCTTCAATCACAGGCTACAAACAACTTCGGAATCTCCCGTAACGCTTCTAGAAGGTCTCCTTGTTTAAGAGTCATAATCTTTGCCTTCAGTTCATCTTTGGTGTTACAAGTAATTTTCTTGGTCTGCCATTCAACTGCGTCCCATACATAATAATAAATAGGGTTGCAAGTCTGAGGAGTTAGGTGGCCAGAGGTAGCAGAAATTGTCAGCCATGACTGGGGTCTCCTGTTTGCGAGGCATGGTACAAATTCCTGTTGGCAAACATAGTGTCTTCCAGCAGCCACCCTCTTAAACCAGGGCAGCACTACCGCCTAAAGGACTTGATGTAAGCCTCCGAGTTGAGTCTGAGACAACAAATTCAAGAGTTCTTATCAGAACGATCAGAGTGAGTTTTCCCAGTTGCCGTTCCTTCGTAATCATCGTTAGACTCATCAAGCTCATTCCAAATCACCTGCACTGTCCTCAGAGTGACACCCAACCAGGTTCGTATCGGAGCTCCCGGCGCGAATGCCAAGCAGTATAGTATGTCGTTCTCAAATTTCTGCCTGAGTGAATTGCGTCATGGTGCTCTTTTTCTCACAGACGGTGTCCAACTAACCATACTATACTGTGTTGTCGACAAAATTAAAAATGTAACATGGTGACAATTTACTCATCGCATCCTATCTATCTATCTATCTATCTAGAAATGATTAAAAATATCTTACTGGAATTCTAAGAAGTTATTATAACACTATGGGACTCTACTTTGAGCAATAAATATGTATAATTACTCTCCAAGCTTAATAGAAGAACTGTAATGAATCGATCATGAACGAAATGGGCATGTTCATTGTTAATTCATCATAGCTGAGGATCGGAAGCCCATGAAGGATTGGAATAATGTTCATATATCATAGGTGAAAATCCTCTTTCACGTGCCAAACGTCATATGGATTGAGTTGGAACTTTTCTAAGTGATCTCCTTAGCTCTACGTTGAAATGATAATCCTTCTTGCTGTTGTGACCTCTTGATCCGGTAATCCTCTCTACTGTTCTCTCTTTTTAAAAATTATTCACCGTTCTTTTGATGGTTCTTGTATTAACTGTGAAGATTGAAGCCAGTGTATAAAGGCCTGAATGATTATTTTTCCTGTCACCATTGCTCAGTGTGGCTGAAACAAAACGATTTTAACCTGTTCTCTTTCTAGTTGAATGACTCAAATTGTTTTTTTCAGTGATTCTTACGATAAATGGTGTCAAGATGGCTAAACGTCGTATCTGAAAATATGGATAAAAGAGACTCCATTAGTTTAGTGGTTTCTTAGATATTAAACATTCCGTGGGATAGACAATTTTGTTGTTACATGATTTGGACAATTTTGCTGTTACATGATTTGGACAATTTTGCTGTTACATGATTTGGACAATTTTGCTGTTACATGATTTGGACAATTTTGCTGTTACACCCGGTATATATAAAACAGGAGAATCTATCATATATTTATCATTAAAATGCTATTTCTTTATGCATCTGATAAATTCATATATTAATTCTAATATACACCGATAGACACAAGCATGAGTTAATTTCAGTTCTCAGCTTGTTTTTCTGACGAACTTATCAGTAGATATTCTCTCTAGCATCCGATTTTAGCTTCAAGTATTTGCTAACTTTGTAGTCAAGGCTGATTCATTTCTATTATTCTTGATCATGAAGCCTTACTCTGTCTTTCTATGAATAAATAATTTATCATTTAAAAAAGTAAAGAGTATATATTTCTACGAATCTTTCTCATCTAAAATTTTCAACCAAACTTATTTTCTAGTAGAGAGTCTATTTAACCATCCATTTCATTGAATATCGTTCATTAATGCTCTTTGGCAATAATCATAGTAGTCGTGGTGATGGCGACATTGAAAAGGAAATAAAAGAGAAAAAAGAAGAGGCGTTGGATGACGGTGATATTAACACTCGACAAGATTCTTGTATCAATAAAAAGCGTCAAACTAACAATTCAGAGAAAAACAATAAAAGGAACAAAATCAAAGCCACAATGATTTAGACGGCGTCCATCCGGGCACAAGAAGCACGATACAAATTTGCAGCCGAATGACACGAAAAAAAACAAACCAACAGGAACGATAGAACATCTACTTCTCAATATTTATCGAGCTTAGTTTAGTATGGCACAAGGCTATCGCTAAATGAGAGTTGAAGATTTATCTAAATCGGGGTAGGAACCGATAATTTTGAAATGATCAACTACCGGAGTTTTCTTGAGATTGAACTAATGACTTTTATCATTGGCGGGAAATTTGTAAGGATTTTAACTATGACGCAGATGTCAGTATGAGTATTTTTCAAAATGAACGAAATCACTTTCCAGGGAGAGCCTTATCGAACAAAATCTCGTAAATCGAACAAGTATAGAGATTTTACTGTGGGAAGTGTTACAACTGACAACAAAAAATGAGATTCGAAGGCAGATTTGAAAGATGCGTCCCAAAACCTAAGTAATATATTTAAAAAAAAAAAACACAAGAAAATTAAGAAAAAGTACAATTTCGTCAGAAACAAAGAAAAGATTGCTATGTAATATCAGTCCTTTCTCTATGGTAGTGAAAGCTGGACAATTTCTTCAAAAATGAAGAAAAGACTTGAGGCAGCAAACATGGGGTTCTACAGAAGGGTACTGAGAATACCATGGACAAAAGATGTGAGCAAGGAGGAAATTTTAAGAAAAATGGAAACAAAAACGACAATAAAGAGACAATTGAAAATTTTTGGGGTACATAGTGTGGAAAGAAGGCTTGGAGAATTAGGCACACACAAGACATAATGAGGGACAGACAGAAAGAGCGAGTAACCTCTCTAATGAGCTTTTATAAATGGTTGACAGGATAGGGACTGGGAGGTGTAGTAAGAGAGAAAAATACTTTGAACTCAAAGAATAGGAAATTGTGAAAAGCCATGACCACCTATATCCTGAAGGAAGATGGCAAATAAAAGAAGAATCTTAAAGCGGTATTTTGGTTATTCAATATTTTAATTTTTCTTTCAATTTAATATTATAATGATAATGAAAATTTAATATTATGATAATGAAAATTGAATATTATAATGATAATAAAATTTTAATATTATGATAATGAAAATTTAATATTATAATGATAATGAAAATGCAATATTATAATGATAATGAAAATTTAATATTGTGATAAGGAAAATGTAATATTATGATGATAACGAAAATGTAATATAATGATAATTAAAATTTAATATGATGATGATAATGCATATTTAATATTATGATGATAATGAAAATGTAATATGATGACAATGAAAATTTAATATTATAATGATAATGAAAATTTAATATTATGTCGATAACGAAAATTATATTACATAAGTTACTAAAATAGATAAAAGTTATGGCAATTGAAGAAAAATGTTAAAATTTAAAACTCGTTCTCATGGTCAATAAAGAATTCCTGAATAGGAAAAAATCATTCATTAAAAGGATTCATGAACTTACTGAGAAACAAAAGCACAAGAAGAGAATTTTTGCTGGTCTTGTTTTTTTAAATGCTGTATCTGTTTAGGAATTGGGCAGCCATGACTTTCCAGTGTTTCTTTTTTTTTTCTTCATTATCTATGAATTGTTTTGCATTCTTGGGAAATCTAGAGAAATGATTTTGCTTTGCTTTCTCCAATCTTCTTTAAGTCATGAGAAACATAGCTAACTATAAAAGAACAAATAACTTTTTAAAAACAGTCCAGATATAATCAAATGGAAACTGTCTGGAAATTCTTCTTTGATGCAGTATCTTAACATTACTTTAAAAATTATAACATTATGGTAAACAATATATTGGTGTAAGCTGGCAATTTTCTGTATAACTAGTTATAGCTGAGCGAAGGGACTCGCGTTTATAAAAGCTGCTATATTTCATTTACCAATGATAAAAATACTAATATCCATACTAGAATTATAATAAAAATGATCATTTCCTTTAATAATGAAAAGCTTCAAGAATCCTTCAATTATTGCGCATTCGATTAATGTGTTTTCAATTACTACACTAAAATTTTTATTTACCAAAATTCGATTAGGACAATAAAAATTCTTCAGTTTAACTATAACTTTAAATTGATTGTTTTATAGTTAGCAATTAATTAAAAATTTCTAAAATTTAAAAATGGAAAATGAGTAACGTTATCTAAGGGATTACAGAAGTGTTTAAAAAAAATGGACGGTTATAAATAGATACATTTTATAATATAATCCGATAACAAAAACTACATATTTGAATATTTGTCTCTATTAAAATTTTTTGAATATTTTGATTTTTTCATGTTTATTTTGAAGGTCTTAAAAAAATAGACAATTTAACCAGATACAGAAATTTACATTTATTAAAAAATATCGAAATATAAAAGATACATACATGAAAAGATTATAAATAAAATTTTCAGATTAAAACGCTAGTGATTACGATACGTTTGGAAAATTTCCAAAAATAGAAAATATGTTCTTATATTTTAATTAAAAAGCACGCAAATTAGAAATTAATTGTGAATGAGATTAAAATTTCAGGTACAAATTACAGATTCAGGTACTATAAGTTATTATATTCGATTAATGCGTTTTCGATTTGTGCGTAATATTTAATATCCACATTAGCCGCACTAATCGAGGGATTCCCGTATTTGGAATTTCAAATAATTAAAAGCAATAACACAAGAGTTTTTTTAGTAATGATGTTATATGTTATCTTTGTATCCTATCGGCAATTTTTCAGTATGGGAACCAACAATGACAAATAATTTGGAAATTTCTTTTCATTCACCCCCAAAATATTAATTCACCCCAAAATAAAAAGATAGTGGTAGCACCTGCTAGGGTCCCAGGCATGGGCAAATAGTTAACTATAACCAGCAATACTTTTTTGAAAAAAATTATTACTAGCAATACAATTTTGAAGGAAATATATTACCAGAAATAGATTTTTGACAAAACAATATTGCAAGGAAAAAAAAGAAAAAAGTTGTCGGCATTAAAATACCCATTGAGGTTGATATGCCGTAAAACAAAATAAACCAAACTGATCTAAACCAAAGAATACATATTCTATTCATACGAATCTATCCTAAAACTGTTGTCGGCATTAAATAACCCATTGAGGTTGATATGCCGTAAAACAAAATAAACCAAACCAATCTAAACCAAAGAATACATATTCTATTCATACGAATCTATCCTAAAAATGTTGTCGGCATTAAATAACCCATTGAGGTTGATATACCATAAAACAAAATAAACCAAACCAATCTAAACTAAAAAAATACATAATCTATTCATATGAATCTATCTTAAAAATGTTGTCGGCATTAAATAACCCATTAAGATTGATATGCCGTAAAACAAAATAAACCAAACCAAAATAAAAAGAATTTATATTTAGTAAAATTTACACCAAATTCTCTCAGAGCGAGGCCCTTCAATTGCACTTCGGTTAGGTTGACCTTTTCTATCGCCTCACATGTGAGCGACTCGAGTGCGCCATTTATAAGTGTGGGATCTACGTTCGCACTCACCCAAAACAACCCTAAAACAGATTTTTTTGTCATTTTAAATTGTAAAATTTCCTTCTAAATACCTCGAATATGATCCGCACTTACGAAATGTGAATAACTCCCTCGTTTTGGGGGATTTTTTTCTGAGGGGTTGGAGTTGTTTCGAAACTAGGAAAACAAATTCTGGTTTAAAATTTATAATTTCAAGTAAGTGCCAAAAATTTAATAAAAAAACACACTTTGATTTAAAATTTATAATTTCTCGGTGAATTAATATTTGCGATATGTAACTACATATGTGGGGTGAATTAACAGAAAAGACTCGAAGAACTTGGTAAACAGAATGGGTAATTCCAAGGAGGATGAAATCCTGAGAGCTCAATGTAAATCCAGAGCTACCCATCAATTTCTAATCCCATTTTTCCTTTCATTTCGTTGTGGGAAGTGTTACCTGATGATCCGGAGTCCTTCAAAAAGGATTTTGGTGAAATAAATTATTGTAATGGTACCTTAAAGTGGTCTGTTTTTTTCATTAAATTTAAATTTATATATATATATATATATATATATATATATATATATATATATATATATATATATAGAGAGAGAGAGAGAGAGAGAGAGAGAGCATGGATTTTAACAGATGGTTCAGCTATTTTCTCCTCCGCGTGTATGACAGGTCTTGCTGCGTCCACAGGTATGAAGTGATCTTGGAAGGCAAGGGTTTGGCTAGCATTCAAGCTCCTAACTTCTCTACTGCCAAAATTGTACTGCCTGTATTCGCGCGTTTTTTAAGTTTTATCTCAGTACTTAGACAAAGATAATCCATCGTTATCTGGATTCCATGCCTACGGATTAAAACCACCCTCACTCACTTCTGGCCGTTTTGAACCAAAGTTCTGACCAATTTGGTAGGGCCTAGAAGTAAATTCATTACATTTATGATTTTATCATTTTTATCTAGCCTATGCTTTCTGTAACAATAATAATAAAACCATGAATCAATTAAAGAATTTGTCTTTGGTCAGACACATGTCTATTGTGCATACGAGAGCACCAATTTGATCTTTATGACTTTGCCAGAGTAGTTCGTTCGTGTTGGGGAAATCATGGTTGCTGCGAACTGAAACCTTTAAGTTGACATTTGAATGTTTAACAAATCTTTCGCATCGTCCATATGCCCACGCAGATGAACCAATCAATTTAGTTGTGGTGTTTCTGGGATAGGAGATTTCACACTTTAGGAAACACACGACAACTGAAAAGCGTTGTAATTTAAGCTGCAGTAAATCCATCCCAGCGTTACTTATAAATCAATCTATTCTCGGGTACACTCACTGAGCGTTTCAAGAAAAAAAAAAAACACATGCATAATAGTACTATCCTTTAAACCAAACAAATTCATAAGGTCATTGCTATTCATGATTGAAGTTAGGTTCGATATTTGTAATTACAAAACTACGAATAAAGCACTGGTAAAATAACGCTATCGAAGTGAATTAAAATGTCTGCCATCGAACTCGCTATAGAGCCTGCTGCGTTTGCGCAGTGACAGTAAATTATGACTCGAATTTTCCGTTCGGTTTCGTGCAGTGTACAACGAACAAAAGCAGACGACAAGGAAATTGTTCTGTGACCGTCCTTGCTTTTAATACCTCTGACCAATATTAGCATTCGTATTGCCGTGTCTCCTAGAAAATGCCGTAATCGCTTTCCACCATTGTTCATCTATTCTATTTCGATTTGTTTTCTTACTTTATTTTTGTCCCCTCCATTTTCTTAACTCTATTTTATATGGGCTTTTCTTCCCTACTTTCACCTCGAGTTTCTGTCTTTTTCCTCAATGATATGTAGTTCTTTCATTCTTAGTTATTTAGATTTGGTTTGGTTTGTTTTACGGTATATCAACCTCAATGGGTTATTTAATGCAGGCAAGATTTTTATTGCCGGTAATAATTTAAAAAAATATATATATTGCTGGTAATTATTTCTTCCTTCGAAATGTATTGCTGGTAATATTTCTTTCTTCAAAAATGTATTGCTGGTTATACTTTTACCTTAAAAAATGTATTGTTGGTAATATTTTTTATCTTAAGAAAAATTATTGCTGGTAATAATTTTTACAAAGTATTTCTGGTATTGAAACCTATTTTTACACTTTAGAAGTGTTTTGACCCCAGTTTGGGAGTTAACTATTTTCCTATAGTTGGGATCCTAACAGGTGCTACCGTTCCATGTTAGGGTGAACCGGGGTACATCAGCAATTAAAAGGTGGTTTTACGCTCCTCAAAACCTCCTGATGAGAGGCCGTGCTGTCGGATGTAGTTTATCGTCTTACCCAGGACTCGGACGTAGTTTATGATCATACTCAGGACGGGTAACCATGTGTCTTAAAATAGATTCAATTCTAAACATGAAGATTTTGTTGCTGTTAAACATTTGACTTTTTCCTTTCAAATATTTAATGAAATATTCTTGAGACAATTGATCTCATTCTTTTTGTTTGAGTGATTGTTTGATTGATTCATTATATACAGCTTGCACCATGTAAGCAGGAACTTCAGAATGCACCAGATACTCCTCTGTAGAGACCACCTGTTTGTCATGGGTAGGGGCCCATAATATCTGGTTTAGCTTGTTTTGTTTTGCTTTGCGGCATATCAGTTTCAATGGTTTATTTAATGCCGACAAGATTTTTATTGCTGGTAATATTGTTTTCCCAAAAATGTGTTGCTGCTAATGTTTTTTTTCTTCAAAAATGTATTGCTGGTAATAATTATTTTCAAAAATGTATTGCTGGTAATATTTTTTCCTTCAAAAATGTATTTCTGGTATTAAAACCTATTTTTACACTTTCATAGTGTTTTGACTCCAGTTTGGAGGCTATTTGCCCATAGCTGGGACCCTAACAGGTGCTACCAATCTGGGTCACGGTGGACCTATGAAAACCAACAATTAAGAGGTGGTTCCACGCTCCTCAAAACCTCCTGATCAGAGGCCTTGCTGTTGGACGTAGTATATCGTCTTACCCGGGGCGCTAATGTAGTTTATCGTCATACTCAGGACGCTTATTTAGATTTAAACATGCTGCTAGTTGTTTGATTAGTACAGGGTTTGTTATACTTTATAATATTTGTAGATTTTCAAAATAGTTTGTTTCCGTTTATACTTTACCTATGTCTGTTTACTCTTAAGCTGTGATCTAAATACTGAGGTGGTTACCATTTTCAGGGTAGAAGATAGCTTTATTTGAATAATATTTTATTCTGAAACACTCGAGCTTACTTATAGTTATAAAACGTCATGTCTATTCAGAGCATCGGCGATCATGTCTCTCCACAGGTTTCATTTCTTTATTATCTGTGAATTGCCATGACTTTTTTGTCTTTTTCACAGTTCTAAATTCAGTGTTGTCCTTAGGCTGGTTGCTGCAAAATTTACTCAGTCATTTAACCTGTGTCAAAGAGTAAAGGTAGTCATATTTTTCTCAATAGCAACAGGGAAGTTAAAAGACTAGATTTTGAATTAGAACTCGGCTTACCAGTTGTCCTTTTGCTAACTATATGCCAACTTTGGGTTTTAAAATCATTTAGTGCGCCAACAGCATACGTATTTTTATACAAGTCAAGGTCAATATCCCTGTTCTATAATATATTTTATATAGTAATATATAGTATATATGCTTTAGTATAGATTAAAATTGAAACAGCTAAATATCTTCTTTGTGTTGTAGTAGTTATTGGTCCGGACTACAGGATGTCATTTACGATGGCGTGCCATTGGAAATTACTTAGCGTACCACGTGTGGCACGGGTGTCGTAAGTTGCCGACCCCAGATTTAGCCTACCGACATATTTTTATGTGTACTATACATTTTTTATGTATACTAATGTCGAAATGAATAAGACAACAATCTCTTGAAAAAAAAAATGACTTTAATCTGGCAAAATGTAAGGTATAGATAACAATTTACATTCATTACACTCAATTACAGGGATCCAATCAATAGTGAAATGTCGATTAATTGATTCATTTTTACGGATTATCAACCCTTTGCAGCTTATTTAAAGCCTGAAAATATATTTAGATTATAAGATTTTTTGGTAGTAAGGGAGATGATAATAGTTTCGTGAAACAATTCTTATTAATTAACCCAGAGGTGAGATGGACTCGTACCTTTCCCAAGGATATTTGTGCGTAAGCGAATATAACGAACCCAACGGGAATTCGAACTCGGCTGTCCGATTAACAATTCTGAGAGATTATCCATTACAACGCCCACACATCCAAGCTGACAGCACCTGACATTCCCAAGCGGTCACCTATATTAACAGTGACCAGGCTCGCCGTTGCTTAACTTTGGTTATCTTACAGGAACTTGACTCTCTGATTAACAAATCCGAGCCATTATTCATTACAGATCCCGCACATCCAAGCTTACAGCACATGTTATACATAGGGGGTCACCTATATTATTACTGACCAGGCTCGACGTTGCTTAACTCCAGTCATCCTACGGGAACTCGACTCTACGATTAACAATTCTGAGCCATCATCCATTACAGAGTCTGCACATTCAAGCTTACAGCACCTGGTATTCCCAAGCAGTCACCTATATTAACAGTGACCAGGCTCGACGTTGCTTAACTTTGGTTATCGTACAGGAACTTAACTCTCTGATTAACAATTTCGAGCCATTATCCATTACAGCGCCCGCACGTCCAAGCTTAAAGTACGTGGTATTCCCAAGCGGTCCTCCATCAAGATACTGATCATGCTCGCCGTTGCTTAACATTGGTGATGAAATGTTGGGGAGCTGAGCAATTTATGTCTGTAGTTACATGTTTGCATGGGGATCGCAATTTAATTTTAGCCTTGTGCCATAATGAGTGTGCGAATAAATACCTAAATAAAAACGTATTTGTCATGCAATACATTTACCATTGAAAAGGTAAGGTGTACCAGGATTAAATCCCTGGCACTTGAGGGGTCCTAAAATGGAAGTACAGAGAGAAACTGGATAACTTTCTTCCCTACTCCGTGTACGCGTGTTAGATTTTCCATTGTGCTGACTGATAAATAAGAAGGAAAAAAATTATACTCGTTAATTATTATACTCAGCTCAGGGGTCATTCTATTAGACAATTCTTCGATTTCATGAAAGTCCGCGTTAATACCTTTTAGCTGAGACGACCTAATGCGGAAGAGCCGAGGGGAGAACTGAGAATGTTTTTATCTCCAGTCCCATATCAGCGTGGGTCTCCCACTTTATTCTCGGCCTTCTGTTCGAATGGGCGTGAAAGAAATACCATGATAAAACCTCATTTATTTGATGCCACATTCTTATGAAATATTTTCACCCCCACAAGGATGGACATTACATAAATTTTGAGTCTTATATATTAGATTATTCTGTTTTAGATTTATATTATATTAGATTTACTCTGTTTTATACTATACGACCAGGCTTCGATATCTCTTCGCAAAGTAAGATATATTCACTACTTGAAATCTTTGAAACAAAAAATTTTAAATGAACATTTCATTCATAAATTGGCTTGTTATAGTTAAGGAAAGTTTTACAAACTTGAAGGCCAAGTAAAATGCAAATTTCAAACACTTTTCTGCATTATATAAGACGATATTCCTAAAACAACTATTTTTGACATGAAAATCAAAACAGTCCTAGAATAAAAGAACATTAATGAAGAACAGTTAATTAATGAAATATATTTTTTTTAAATCAATATGCAAATTAGTTAAACCTGAAGAGTGATATCAGCTAGAAGTAGATAATATATAATGTAGATTTTGAGCATTCAGCTCATAAATTACTATAAATAGAGCTGGGGCTTTTTAACCCCAGAATAATTTGGATAATTGTGCTCCAATTTTGCATTTATTCATATAGATTCCATAATATAGGTTTTATTTAATTAGCTATTATGTTTCTCTAACTCTTCAAATGTTGTTAATTCTAATTTCTATTTTCCCATCTTTATACTATATTAATTTTATCTTAGACATTCTCCCCTGTTCTGTCACCCATGAAATAAAAATAATTGTTTGTACAGAAAATAAGGATCTACGTGCATCAAATCGTCTTTAAATTAAGTGGCAGCAGAAGAATTATCGTTGACCTTTTAAAAAGTAAGCTTAAATATTAATTCAATACTTAAATGCAGTGATCAATTGTGAGTTCTTCTGTAGGGCGACTTTTAAGCTAGTTTATAATAAAAAATGCACTGTAATTTTAGACACCAAAAGAAAATAAGAGTTATTCCCCTTGAACCATAAAAGTAACGATAATGGCTAGTACAATATAATGATATATATATTTTTAACCTCGTATAATCTGGCAACCCTAAATCTGAGCTCAACGAAAATCGTTCCCTGCGCCTTACTTTTCTAGGGCTTTTGAATGAGGTATGAATTATTGAAATCGGACCAGTGGGAGCGGAGGAGTTGCTTGAACACACACACGGACAAACATACACAGACATACACTGTACTTTAGATATAAGATTAGATTTACTCTCTTTTAGATTTATATTAGATTTACTCTGTTTTAGATCTATATTATATTAGATTTACTCTTGATGTTTGTCTTTTGAAACAGGTTTCGTCCTTTGAAATTTCGCTCTTTTGCCTTTAATTATCTAAATAAATGTTTCGTCTTCTGGTATTTGAAAGTCTGAGCCAAGTCTATTAGTTTATATGACAATGGCTTCTCTTTTCAAAAAGCGGTTCTTTTAATTTCACCATTTCCAGCCCTAGTTTGTTGCGTTGACTTTTACGGACACGTCGTGGCAACCAGTCTAAGAACAAGAAAAGTAATAATTCCAAATGTGTAAAAAGCAACAGAAAAACCATTCCACTATCTTTCTCCAAAGAAGATAAGAATCCAAAGATAATGACAAATGAATATATTCAAGAACCATTATCGCTTACGTCCTGAAGGGTTTTACAAATTTATTTGTATTTCTTTCTTCTTCTTTATATATTCCTTCTTTCATTTGTGGTTGTTTTTTTTTCTTCCTTGTGTTGAAGTTTTCTCGCCATTCATGGTACTGTCATCTTGATTTTTTCTTCTTCTAACACAGCTATTGAAGGTCATATTAACACCCAATGGCAAAGAAAGCCACGAGAAACAGCGTGTTCTTTTAGAATTTTATTCTGTGGGTGCGGGGAAGTTGTAGCACAATTTTCAAGAAACGCATCATCACATGTGAGGCTTTTATATTCGGCTAGAATCGCATAAATGTACGTATTAAGATCAAGAAATATTTTAAAAAAAGGTTTTGGATGAAGAACTTCTTATTTCATTCGTTTTTAATAATCCTTTTTTTCTATTGCAAACTGGCACGTTTATCCAAAACTGTAAGGTTGATATAAAAATTACAAAAAAAAAAGTCAGGATGATGGGTTGCGAAATTGCTGGACAGGGAAATGTATGAATCAATTTCTTCTCATTCCACGCTATGGGTTAAATTTCAGGACAGAGCTCTCTTGCCTTGAGGTGGCAGAAGGAAAACTGAATTTAAATCCAGCCTGAATAGGAATGGGTTCCACCAGGTTATCTTGTACTAGACACCCAAGCCTCTGCTGCTAGGCATGTGATGTTCCCACAACCCTAATGGCTCACGTGGTTCACGACGTGACAGTTAAATATGATTATGTTCGAATATTTTTAGATGAATTATTGCTAATCATTATTAATGTTTTACTTAAAATTCTGTTGATTTTCATCGGCTGGAAAAGTTGAACAAAATAATTTATAAAGAATATTAGAATAGAAAAAAAGAAGAAGAAAAAGCTGAGTAAAATGCAATCACGTGATCTCGTTCGTCCATAGTAGGTATTAATAACAGATTTTGCTCAGACATCAATTCCATAATATGCAAAAAATCTGATGAAAGACAAATTATAAAGACAATATAAGTTTCCAATGTTCTGTTTCCTCAAGATTTTATGCCAACGTTCAAAGAAATTGTTATCTTTTAAAGACGTAAATCAAAGAATAGCATTGAAATAAAAATGTTAAAAGTTAAACATGATGGCACGTAATTTCTCCATTACTAATCAAACGATAAAGCATTCCTTTGGTTTGGCTTGTTTTATTTTACAGCATATCAGCCTCAATGGGTTATTTAATGCCGACATGATTTTTTATTGCTGGTAATATTTTTTCCAAAAATGTATTGCTGGTAATATCTTTTTTTCTAAAATGTATTGTTGCTAATAATTTTTCCAAAAAAGAATTGCTGGTATTAAAACCCATTTTTAATACTTTCATAGTGTTTGACCCCTTTGGGGGGGGTACTATTTTTCCATAGCTTGGATTTTGACGGATGCTATCACTACGAGTCGGGGTGGAGATGAGAACACCAGTAATTATGAGGTGGTTCCATGCTAATCAAAACCTCCTGATCAAAGGCTTTGCTGTCGAATGCATTTTGTCGTCATACCCAGGACATGGATGTAGTTTTTCGCCTTAACCAGGACCCGCATGTAGTTTATCGTCTTACCCAGGACGACGGATGCAGTTTATAATCTTACCCAGGACTCTGATGTAGTTTATCGTCTTACCCAGGAAGACGGATGCAGTTTATCATCTTACCCAGGACTCCGATGTAGTTTATCGTCTTACCCAGGACACGGATGTATTTTATCGACATACCCAGGATCCGCATGTAGTTTATCGTCTTACCCAGGACGACGGATGCAGTTTATCATCTTACCCAGGACTCCGATGTAGTTTATCGTCTTACCCAGGACCCGCATGTAGTTTATTGTCTTACCCAGGACGACGGATGTAGTTTATCATCTTACCCAGGACTCCGATGTAGTTTATCGTCTTACCCAGGACCCGCATGTAGTTTATCGTCTTACCCAGGACACGGATGTAGTTTATCGTCTTACCCAGGACGACGGATGTAGTTTATCGTCTTACCCAGGACGACGGATGTAGTTTATCGTCTTACCCAGGACGACGGATTTAGTTTATCGTCTTACCCAGGACGACGGATTTAGTTTATCGCCTTGCCCAGGACCCGCATGTAGTTTATCGTTTACCCAGGACGACGGATGTAGTTTATCGTCTTACCCAGGACGACGGATGTAGTTTATCGTCTTACCCGGGACGACGGATGTAGTTTATCGTCTTACCCAGGACACGGATGTAGTTTATAGCCTTACCCAGGACCCCCATTTTTAATACTTTCATAGTGTTTGACCCCTTTTGTGGGGGGGTTACTATTTTTCCATAGCTTGGATTCTGACGGCTGCTATCACTACGAGTCAGGGTGGACATGAGAACACCAGTGATTATGAGGTGGTTCCATGCTAATCAAAACCTCCTGATCAAAGGCCTTGCTGTCGAATGCATTTTGTCGTCATACCTAGGACTTGGATATAGTTTTTCGCCTTACCCAGGACCCGCATGTAGTTTATCGTCTTACCCAGGACGACGGATGTAGTTTATCATCTTACCCAGGACTCCGATGTAGTTTATCGTCTTACCCAGGACGACGGATGCAGTTTATCGTCTTAACCAGGACGACGGATGCAGTTTATCGTCTTACCCAGGACTCCGATGTAGTTTATCGTCTTACCCAGGACACGGATGTAGTTTATCATCTTACCCAGGACACGCATGTAGTTTATCGTCTTACCCAGGACTCCGGATGTAGTTTATCATCTTACCCAGGACTCCGATGTAGTTTATCGTCTTACCCAGGACACGGATGTAGTTTATCGTCTTACGCAGGACCCGCATGTAGTTTATCGTCTTACCTAGGACGCGGATATAGTTTATCGTCTTACCCAGGACGACGGATGTAGTTTATCATCTTACCCGGGACTCCGATGTAGTTTATCGTCCTACCCAGGAAGACGGATGCAGTTTATCGTCTTAACCAGGACACGGATGTAGTTTATCGTCTTACCCAGGACACGCATGTAGTTTATCGTCTTACCCAGGACGACGGATGTAGTTTATCATCTTACCCAGGACTCCGATGTAGTTTATCGTCTTACCCAGGACACGGATGTAGTTTATCGTTTTACGCAGGACCCCCATTTTTAATACTTTTATAGTGTTTGACCCCTTTTGTGGGGGGTTACTATTTTTCAAAGCTTGATTCTGACGGCTGCTATCACTTCGTGTCAGGGTGGACATGAGAACACCAGTAATTATGAGGTGGTTCCATACTAATCAAAATTTCCTGATCAAAGGCCTTGCTGTCGAATGCATTTTGTCGTCTTACCCAGGACGAGGGATGCAGTTTATCATCTTACCCAGGACTCTGATGTAGTTCATTGTCTTACCCAGGACGACGGATGCAGTTTATCATCTTATCCCGCACTCCGATGTAGATTATCGTCTTACCCAGGACCCGCATGTAGTTTATCGTCTTACCCAGGACACGGATGTAGTTTATCGTCTTACCCAGGACTCCGATGTAGTTTATCGTCTTACCCAGGACGCGGATGCAGTTTATCATCTTACCCAGGACTCCGATGTAGTTTATCGTCTTACCCGGGACGACGGATGTAGTTTATCATCTTACCCAGGACACGGATGTAGTTTATCGTCTTACCCAGGACACGGATGTATTTTATCGACATACCCAGGATCCGCATGTAGTTTATCGTCTTACCCAGGACGACGGATGCAGTTTATCATCTTACCCAGGACTCCGATGTAGTTTATCGTCTTACCCAGGACCCGCATGTAGTTTATTGTCTTACCCAGGACGACGGATGTAGTTTATCATCTTACCCAGGACTCCGATGTAGTTTATCGTCTTACCCAGGACCCGCATGTAGTTTATCGTCTTACCCAGGACACGGATGTAGTTTATCGTCTTACCCAGGACGACGGATGTAGTTTATCGTCTTACCCAGGACGACGGATGAAGTTTATCGTCTTACCCAGGACGACGGATTTGGTTTATCGTCTTACCCAGGACGACGGATTTAGTTTATCGCCTTGCCCAGGACCCGCATGTAGTTTATCGTTTACCCAGGACGACGGATGTAGTTTATCGTCTTACCCAGGACGACGGATGAAGTTTATCGTCTTACCCGGGACGACGGATGTAGTTTATCGTCTTACCCAGGACACGGATGTAGTTTATAGCCTTACCCAGGACCCCCATTTTTAATACTTTCATAGTGTTTGACCCCTTTTGTGGGGGGGTTACTATTTTTCCATAGCTTGGATTCTGACGGCTGCTATCACTACGAGTCAGGGTGGACATGAGAACACCAGTGATTATGAGGTGGTTCCATGCTAATCAAAACCTCCTGATCAAAGGCCTTGCTGTCGAATGCATTTTGTCGTCATACCTAGGACTTGGATATAGTTTTTCGCCTTACCCAGGACCCGCATGTAGTTTATCGTCTTACCCAGGACGACGGATGTAGTTTATCATCTTACCCAGGACTCCGATGTAGTTTATCGTCTTACCCAGGACGACGGATGCAGTTTATCGTCTTAACCAGGACGACGGATGCAGTTTATCGTCTTACCCAGGACTCCGATGTAGTTTATCGTCTTACCCAGGACACGGATGTAGTTTATCATCTTACCCAGGACACGCATGTAGTTTATCGTCTTACCCAGGACTCCGGATGTAGTTTATCATCTTACCCAGGACTCCGATGTAGTTTATCGTCTTACCCAGGACACGGATGTAGTTTATCGTCTTACGCAGGACCCGCATGTAGTTTATCGTCTTACCTAGGACGCGGATATAGTTTATCGTCTTACCCAGGACGACGGATGTAGTTTATCATCTTACCCGGGACTCCGATGTAGTTTATCGTCCTACCCAGGAAGACGGATGCAGTTTATCGTCTTAACCAGGACACGGATGTAGTTTATCGTCTTACCCAGGACACGCATGTAGTTTATCGTCTTACCCAGGACGACGGATGTAGTTTATCATCTTACCCAGGACTCCGATGTAGTTTATCGTCTTACCCAGGACACGGATGTAGTTTATCGTTTTACGCAGGACCCCCATTTTTAATACTTTTATAGTGTTTGACCCCTTTTGTGGGGGGTTACTATTTTTCAAAGCTTGGATTCTGACGGCTGCTATCACTTCGTGTCAGGGTGGACATGAGAACACCAGTAATTATGAGGTGGTTCCATACTAATCAAAATTTCCTGATCAAAGGCCTTGCTGTCGAATGCATTTTGTCGTCTTACCCAGGACGAGGGATGCAGTTTATCATCTTACCCAGGACTCTGATGTAGTTCATTGTCTTACCCAGGACGACGGATGCAGTTTATCATCTTATCCCGCACTCCGATGTAGATTATCGTCTTACCCAGGACCCGCATGTAGTTTATCGTCTTACCCAGGACACGGATGTAGTTTATCGTCTTACCCAGGACTCCGATGTAGTTTATCGTCTTACCCAGGACGCGGATGCAGTTTATCATCTTACCCAGGACTCCGATGTAGTTTATCGTCTTACCCGGGACGACGGATGTAGTTTATCATCTTACCCAGGACACGGATGTAGTTTATCGCCTTACCCAGGACCCCCATTATTAATACTTTCATAGTGTTTGACCCCTTTTGTGGGGGTTTACTATTTTTCCATAGCTTGGATTCTGACGGCTGCTATTACTACGAGTCAGGGTGGACATGAGAACACCAGTAATTATGAGGTGGTTCCATGCTAATCAAAACCTCCTGATCAAAGGCTTTGCTGTCGAATGCATTTTGTCGTCATACCCAGGACGACGGATGCAGTTTATAATCTTACCCAGGACTCTGATGTAGTTTATCGTCTTACCCATGAAGACGGATGCAGTTTATCATCTTACCTATGACTCCGATGTAGTTTATCGTCTTACCCAGGAAGACGGATGCAGTTTATCATCTTACCCAGGACTCCGATGTAGTTTATCGTCTTACCAGGACGACGGATGCAGTTTATCATCTTACCCAGGACCCGCATGTAGTTTATCGTCTTACCCATGACACGGATGTAGTTTATCGTCTTACCCAGGACTCCGATGTAGTTTATCGTCTTACCCAGGACGCGGATGCAGTTTATCATCTTACCCAGAACGACGGATGTAGTTTATCGTCTTACCCAGGACACGGATGTAGTTTATCGTCTTACCCAGGACGACGGATTTAGTTTATCGTCTTACCCAGGACGACGTATTTAGTTTATCGCCTTACCCAGGACCCGCATGTAGTTTATCGTTTACCCAGGACGACGGATGTAGTTTATCGTCTTACCCAGGACGACGGATGTAGTTTATCGTCTTACCCAGGGCGACGGATGTAGTTTATCATCTTACCCAGGACTCCGATGTAGTTTATCGTCTTACCCAGGACACGGATGTAGTTTATCGTCTTACCCAGGACGACGGATGTAGTTTATCGTCTTACCCAGGACGACGGATTTAGTTTATCGCCTTACCCAGGACCCGCATGTAGTTTATCGTTTCACCCAGGACGACGGATGTAGTTTATCGTCTTACCCAGGACGACGGATGTAGTTTATCGTCTTACCCAGGACGACGGATTTGTTTATCGCCTTACCCAGGACCCGCATGTAGTTTATCGTTTCACCCAGGACGACGGATGTAGTTTATCGTCTTACCCAGGACGACGGATGTAGTTTATCGTCTTACCCAGGACATGGATGTAGTTTATCGTCTTACCCAGGACATGGATGTAGTTTATCGTCTTACCCAGGACGACGGATGTAGTTTATCGTCTTACCCAGGACATGGATGTAGTTTATCGTCTTACCCAGGACGACGGATGTAGTTTATCGTCTTACCCAGGACGACTGATGTAGTTTATCGTCTTACCCAGGACGACGGATGTAGTTTATCGTCTTACCCAGGACGACGGATGTAGTTTATCGTTTCATCCAGGACGACGGATGTAGTTTATCGCCTTACCCAGGACGACAGATGTAGTTTATCGTCATACCCAAGACGGTGGTACTTTTATCTGAACCTGTTAGGTTGATATAAAAATTAAAAAATATAAGTCAGAATGATGGGTTACGAAATTGCTGGTCATATATTACTGACTATTTAGGCAACTAGTATCTTTTACTGATCCAATGAAGCGTAATTATTGTATTTAACATGGTAATCTGTTTCAGTTTTGTTCTCACATTACAAGAACCAGAATAGTACATGTTTCCAATGAGTGGATTTTTTTAAAATTCCGTATGAAGCGATTAAATTCTTAAAAATTCTATGAAATGAAAAAAAAAATCGTACTGTTAGTCTATTTCATCTACTCATTTAAATGATAAAACAAAAACAAAACAAAACAAAAAAATGAGTCGATCCAATAATTTAGAAGTTTGGTCGATGAAATAAATTCAATGCCATGAGTTGGTGATTAATATCTCTCCTTCAAATATCTATCAATCAAACTGACAGAGAACACCGCTTTTAATCATTAAGGCGGCGGGGGGTAAATTTGTGAAAAGTAACTAAAAAAACAAAGGTTGCACCGATAAATATTCATTCTATATGCAAAAGCAAGCTTCGTCTATTTTATTTTTTTACAATCTTGGGTATGACAATAAACTACGTCTAACAGCAAGGTATCTGATCAGAAGGTTTTGAGGAGCGTGGAACCACTTCTTAATTACTAGTGTTCCCATGTTCGCCCTAACCCGGGTTTGTAACACCTGTTAGGGTTCCAGCTATGGGCAAATAGTTAACTCCGAATTGGGGTAAAAAAAAAAAAAATCTATGAAAGTGTAAAAATAGGTTTTAATACCAGCAATAAATTTTGTAAAAATATTACCAGTAATGAATTTTTGTAAAAAAAATATTACTAGCAATAAAAATCTTGTCGGCATTAAATAACCAATTGAGGTTGATATACCGTAAAACAAACCAAACCAAACCAAACCAAACCAAACCAAACCAAACCAGACCTTATTTTTGTCAGGTGAGAGAACCATTCGTTTCTAATTTGCAAGATAACAATCTTGCAATTTTGAGATGCAAGTTGAATTTATCTCCTCTTTCTATTCACAATCTTTTTTTCTTAAAGAAAATCTTTCGCCTATGATTTTCACTTCAAGCTGATCGTTATAAAAGTATTCAATTTCATGTAAACCATTTTGAAACGTTGTCTGTATCGTTATCAACGTTGCTGTGTTGCAGAACAAAAAAGCACACGCGCTGAACTATTCAATCAACTTTCACAAGTTTGCAGTGAAAGAAGTCGTGTTCCAAATCGCTTGAGCAAACGTATTCTAACGAATCCACCAGATTTGTTGCGAAAGACATTTTACCAGCCTAGATCTTACTCTGAAAATAATAACAGTACTCCATTTTCACCCTGACCTGTTTTTTTTTAAAACGTATAGGTAACATGACGAGTCAGGTACTTACTGGATCTGTACAGGGAGTTAACCATTTTTATCTCTTCTTCTTACATGCCTTAACTGCAATCAGTAACCCTCTGCCTTGAGTAGCTCTTGAGCCTTGTATTAGGTGAACAATTAGTTAAAAATGTTAAAAGTAATTCAAATAAATTCAGTTCTTTCTTTAAATTATTTATAGAAGATTAAGCCAGCTTCATAAATATCAATGAAGGCAGCTAACATTTCTTCAGAAATATCAGTGTACATGTACCATGGTTTTTAAGTTCCATTAAGTACCACATGGTTTATGATTGAGTTTTCTTTTCATTCAACAGCAAAAACAAATGGCAATTGAATGTTTTATGCAATTTTTGTAGCACAAATCAATATTCTTTGCAAAACTATATTGATGAATATAAGTGGAAGAGAATTTGCTTTTTTAGCAAATGAAGCATTGTCAACAATTAATTTTCTAATCTATTTTATTTAATTCCAATCAGAGACTAACATTCAAAATACTTGTTTGGAGTCAAATTAAGATGAAACAAAGATAGAAAAACTACAAATTTCAATGTTTAATCTAATAAAAATTCAATATTAATACTAATACTACTTGATGAAAAACAATAGAAATTAAATAAGTCAAAATTGACTAATGACTGTCAATGCTTCATCTTATAAAAATTCTAGATAATATTACTACTAATACTAAGAGAGAAAAAAACTTAAGCTGACAGAAATACTGTGGAGAAATACACAACTACTTTTTAAGACAAATTGAGAACCGTAAAATAATTATTAAGGATGATTCCTCGATCACTACAATCTTAATCTGTTAGGGTTAACCGTTATCTCCCTACCATATCCCATAAACTGTGCCTCTTACTCTGTAATCCTCTACCCCGAGTGGCTCTTGGGCTTATACAGGGAAGATCCCCCCACTCCCAAAATTCAAGCCGAACCATTCAGTCACCATTTTAGAAAGCCATTATTCCACTCATTAACATGTTACATAATGCCTTTCTCGAAAACAGTTGGTGTTCTGAGAGGTAGAGGTGAACCTGTCAAGTCGTGTTGAAACTTATTTCTTTGGTAACCCTCCCCCTCCTGCTGAGTATAGATTTCCTAATTCCAGGAACTATTACTTGGATATCCAACATTCCGTCAATCTAATTAATATTTTCTCTAGGTCTTTTGACGCATTTATTTCAAATGAAAAATGTTTCAATTTTAGATCTGCACTAAAATGAAACATTGACGTTTTCCCGGGTTTTTATTAGTTACATTTTGATTGATGCCATGAGGCTTCTTCGCTGCTTTGAATATGTAAGGAATCTGAAAGAAAAAAAAAAACTAAAAAAACAAACCTTAAACACGCTTCGATCTTAAATTTTAGTTACAGAGTCTTTATGAAAATATAGAAATTACAAGTGAAATTCTGAAAGAGAAAGATTTCAATTTCGATTCGTAAGACAACTGAAACAAAGTTAGAATAATATCTTTCATTTGTCAAAAGTGCTAAATTCGACCTGACGAGCTTATATAAATGAAAATCAGAACAGACTAAGTGGGATAACAAGAGGACTAAAATTACTTAGAAGGAAATTATGGAGAGTCATGACCGTTCACATTCTGAAGGGATGCGGCATAAAAAACTAAAACAAAACAAAGGTTGCGCCGATAAATATTCATTCTATGAGCAAAAGCAAGGCTGGTTTACCTTATTTTTGCCGTTCTGGGTATGACGATAAACTACATCCAGCAGCATGGCCTCTGATCAGGAGGTTTTGAAGTGCATAGAACGACCTCTTAATTGCTGGTGTTCCCAGGTGCACCTTGACCAGGGGTGGTAGCACCTGTTAGCGCCCCAGCTATGGTCAAATAGTTAACCCCCAAACATCCCAATTCTGGGGTTGGTTTGTTTTGGTTTGTTATGTTTTACGGCATATCAACCTCAATGGGTTATTTAATGCCGACAACATTTTTAGGATAGATTCGCATGAATAGAATATGTATTCTTTGGTTTAGATTGGTTTGGTTTATTTTGTTTTACGGTATATCAACCTCAATGGGTTATTTAATGCCGACAACATTTTTAGGATAGATTCGTATGAATAGAATATGTATTCTTTGGTTTAGATTGGTTTGATTTATTTTGTTTTACGGCATATCAACCTCAATGGTTATTTAATGCTGACAAAATTTTTTATTGCTGGTAATATTTTGTTTTGTCAAAAATCTGTTTCTGGTAAAATATTTCCTTTAAAATTGTATTGCTGGTAATAATTCTTTTCAAAAAAGTATTGCTGGCATTAGTTAACTATTTTCCCATAGCTGGGACCCTAACAGGTGCTACCACCCCGGGTCAAGGTGGACCTGGGAACACCAGCAATTAAGAGGAGGTTCCACGCTCCTCATAACATCCTGATCAGAGGCCTTGCTATTGGACGTGGTTTATCATTTTACCCAGGACGCGGATGTAGTTTATCGTCTTTCCCAGGACGCGGATGTAGTTTATCGTCATAGGATGGTTTCCAATTCTGGGATTATCTTTTGTGCTCACTCCGCCATAATATATTTAATGAATCCGTCTTCTTTCTGCCAACTATGACTTAAATAGTAGAGTAGAGTGGGATCTCTAGCTTTGGCTGGCGGCTAGTCTTTGAGAAGGAAAACTCTGAATTCCAAACCGTGGCGAAGGCACGGGAAAATACTTGAGTATATTTCTCAAGAACTCATGATAGTTTACGTATATTAAAGAAAAGGAAGCTGTTGAGGGTCATGATCGCCTATGTCCCGAAGGGATACGTATTTAAAAATGTGGCTATCAGGAATTTTTGAATTAATCTCTAAATCTAAGAAAAGAATTGTAAACTTTCTTGGAAGATAATGTTTTAGCCAGTGAAATCTGTTTCTTTTTGAGTTGAAATATAATTGGAAATCATGCAAGTCGAGAAAAGAAAAGTAGAAATCGTGGACAAACGATTATGGTCATAACAGTTGTAGTCGTGCTAGCAGTTGCTGCCTGTGTGTTGAGGTCATGTGAGGAATAGAAATTTTGCTTATTCCGGCCGAACCAAGAAATCACAGAAAATTTAACGGGGATCACATTTAGAGAGTTAGTTTTCATCAAAGAAAGAATGAGTTGAAATCATTAAAAAAAGACCTAACCCATACAAAACAGATCCATTTACAAACCTTTTGTTGATTTGGCATTTTTGAAGAATTTATTTTACAGTAATTCATATTTTATCTCTTCAGGCCACGCACTTGGAGATGCACCGTTAATATGCAACAATATCTGTAGTGAGCTTCCTTGCAATTTCCTTCGCAACAAACAAGATAGATTACATTACAATATGTTCGTTGTCGCTACGGTCGTAAATACGACTGACGGGCGATTAGCATTGATTGGACGAAACATTGTTGCTCGGGAATGAGTCATTTGAAATCACGATGAGAACAGATTTGGCCTTGTCCTCAGTAAGCACAAGAATTGTCATTAGCGAGTATTGATTGTAAGAAATAGATGCACGGAATAATCTCTGTCTATCTATTTATATATAGATATAACCATTGTTTATCAACGTATCAAGCAATCATCATCGAACAATGTAAAACTGTTGAAATTTTACATGAAAAAAATTAGACTAGAGAACTGAAATATTTCGGATTTTTCTAAGTGAAATATACCTTATTTTCCTGCTTACAAGACGATGCGGCTTGGAAGACGCACCCTATTATTTGAAAGAAATTTCCAAGAAAAAAAAGTAATTCTCACACTACATCATATTCACCATGCCTCCTTCACATACTTGCGCCACGTATTGCTTACAGTAAACACTCATCCGATTTTGTTTGTATGTCAGTGACATACTAGTCAAGAATAAAAAGGCTCCCTCCACTGCTAGTAAACAGAGCATGTTTAAGCTTGTGACTCGGCTTCAGGAAGGTTTATAGTCTTGTAAATACTTGTAACAGTTAAGTACTGAGGTTGCATCATATAAAAGGCCGAATTAGATAGCTAATAGTATAGTGAAATGACACACCCACGTCCCTATCGGCCAAGCCAATTCGGTGACCGTGCAAGCTTACTTGAGCCGGTTGTAGAGTAGTTTTCACAGTGGAGGCTTGTATTTCAATAAGTCGTCCTAAATTAGGTTCGACGTACAAAACGTTAGGAACTTGAAAATAAGAGTAAATGACGCACAATCTAGTTGTGATGGTTGGTACTTCAATGTCCAATATCGTCAGACTCGCTCAACACCACTGAGTATTTATCGTTCCACCCACGAGGGCCGAATATGGCACAAGGCCGGTTTTAATGTGGGTATCCCCGAGCCCGTAGGCTCGGCCAAAAATATAGCCTTTGAACCCGCCTAGACGGGTTCAGGCCCTGTCTACCTCCCCGGACGAAACCCCGCCCTTCGGCAAAGCCTCGTCCGGGTTCCTCTCTGCTAACGAAGAGAGTTCGACAGAAGGCGCGCGCAGTCAGAGACCGCTCAACACCACTGGGTATTTATCATTTCACCCACGGGAAACGAATATGGCACAAGGCCGGTTTTTATGTGGGTTTCCCCGAGCCCGTAGGCTCGGCCAAAAAAATAGCCTTTTGAAGCCGATTAAACGGGTTCAGGCCCTGTCTACCTCCCCGGACGAAACCTTGCCCTTCGGCAAAGCCTCGTCCGGGTTCCTCTCTGCTTACGCAGAGAGTTCGACAGTGGGCGTGCGCAGTCAAAGACCGCGAGACGCCACTGAGTATTTATCTTTTCAACCACGGAAAAGAATATGGCACAAGGCCGGTTTTTATGTGGGTTTTCCCGAGCCCGTAGGCTCGGCCAAAAATATAGCCTTTTGAAGCCGATTATACGGGTTCAGGCCCTGTCCACCTCCCCGGACGAAACCTTGCCCTTCGGCAAAGCTTCGTCGGGTTTTCTCGCTTACGCAGAGAGGTCGACAGGAGGCGTGTGCAGTCAAAGACCGCGGGACGCCACTGGGTATTTATCTTTTCACCCACGGAAAGAATATGGCACAAGGCCGGTTTTTATGTGGGTTTTCCCGAGCCCGTAGGCTCGGCCAAAAAAAATAGCCTTTTGAAGCCGATTAAACGGGTTCAGGCCCTGTCCACCTCCCCGGACGAAACCTTGCCCTTCGGCAAAGCCTCGTCCGGGTTCCTCTCTGCTTACGCAGAGAGGTCGACAGGAGGCGTGTGCAGTCAAAGACCGCGGGACGCCACTGAGCCGAACTGGCTACTGCTACTACTACTTATTATGTGTGGGAGAGTCTATTAATAATAGAATAGGTACGTCCAGGTATGACAATCCCCCTAAAACATTACTCCGCAGGGCTAAAAAGTTTTCTTTATTTTGCAAATTTTTACAAAAAATATGAAGAAAAAACTTTTTTTTTTTAGCAACATCGCAGCGTATCTCCTACGTATTTTTGATCCACTTTTAAATGATTAGTTGACATTCTTTTTTTTCTTCTGGATCGGCGTACCTTAGGTAAAATTATTTGCAGGGGTTGTTAGATCAAACTTATTAAAAATCACATCCATCGGCGTTTTTTTTTCCCGCGGGACCGCTGTCAACCACGTCTGAAAAACGTCGTCTGATCTGTTTACTGCACGTGAGTTTTTACCCTTCCACCAAGTACCTCATATAGCCAATCCGCTTTTTTATTTTTTATTTTTTTTTATATATCTCCAAAGCGTTACCAGAAACAACCTTCCGCTTTGCACTTCTTAAAGATGGACTCATAGTTTCTGTAGGTTCTTGTTGACTGAAATCATTTTTTAATAATACTGCATGTCCTTGGCTGCGCGTAACTTGTTCCTCAGTTTTTTTCGGTGTCGGCTTCATTTTTACTTTCTGGAGCTTGTTTTTCACGTATATTGTCGGTGTTACCCATTCAATTTTTTAAAAATAAACCGATTTTCTCTAATCTGTCCAATTCTTTATCTATCTGTTTAATTGAAGCAAACAGCACATTCCTTTTCTTTTTGAATACCGCCTGAGCGTTTTGTTTTGGCTGTAATTTTGCCTCCATCTTGGTACACGTTCCCAAACCTGAAGAAAAAACAGTAGGAAAAGTTCTGTTTAGTTTTCTAACTAATTTTAAAGCTTCGTAGTTTAAATTTTCAACCTTGTAACAGAAAGAATTTATTGGTAAATCCCATAATTGAAATTCTGTTATCCGTACCAAGTAAGTTCGTGGTATTTTTTATGACAAATAGTTTAGCTTTTTTATTTAACGTGACGTTTGTAACAAATTCTCCAGTAAATTGTATTTTTCCTCCTGTCACGGACTTCGCGATTTTATTTGTCTTCATTAAAGTTGGTTTCCCTAACTTCTTCTACGTATTCAAATTTATGATAGATAGGTCGGAACCAGTGTCGAGTTGCATTTTTATTTTTTTATTACTTATTTCGACGGTAATAAATTTTCTAGTTATTCCGTCGTTCACTTCGTCGGACTTTAATTTTCTTATTTTATTGTTTTTATTTTTTGACCTGCAGTGCGAGCTTTTATGCCCCACTCTTTCACAGTTGAAAAATTTTTATTCATAAAATTGCAATATCTATACAAGTGAAATTCACCGCAAGCAAAACATGGCTTCAGGAGTTTTTGTTTATTTTTTCCTGGTATTTCACTTTTTGTTTGATAATCCGCAATTTTAGAATTCTTTTTGGTAGACTGACTTTCTTTTTTGTAGCGTATTTTTCTTACATGCGAAACGCCAGACTATTCTATCTTTTTCGAGTCTTTCTTTACGCTGACATATCTTATGCAGTCTTCTGCCAAACTGTACCGAAAACCTCGGTTTCGTTTTCCAATTTTGAAAGTACCAATTTCCTCAATTATGCGTCTCTTTCTAAAACTAATCCTTGAACAAATATTAAGCACTTAAAATTGTCAGCGCTTAATTCTGCTAGTTTGAATTCTTCACAATGCTTTTTCACATTAGCTGCATATGTTTTAAAGTCTTGTTCATCCTCTTTCATCAGATTCAAACATTTCCACCTTTTGTGAAACAAAGATGTCTTTTTACTAAATAATTCACTTAATATTTTTACCGACTCGATAAAAGTTAACTCGCTAGTTTTTTTCGGAAAAATGTCGTTTACCAATTTGTTATGCTCAGCAGTTCCTAACTTGCTTAAAAGAAGTCTAACCTTCTTTCCTTCAGACCACGTTGTGGCAGTCCTCGTTATACACGTGCGTATATTTTTTAAAATACTCTTCAAAAGTTATTTCTTCGTCTGGACTGTACGTGAATATTTCAATCAAATTCCATATTGTATTCTCTGGGAAAGAAACATTTTGTAAATTTTCCTCTTTCCTCTTCTCAGTTATTTCCAGAATTTTGTTTTGAAACTACTTATGCATCAGTTCCATTTCTCTTTGAAACTGTATCTGTCTATCAAAGGTTTCCTCCTGTAGTTGCATCTGGAATGTTTTCTGCTGCTCTAATATAGTCTTTTGTTGTTCCGTCTGGAACTTAAAAAATTCCTGGAATATATTTTTGCATTCCTCCATCTTCGCAAAAAGTTTACACAATGCTTAAATATTGTAGATGGGGGGGGGGCCAAAACGAATTTGTAATTCATGACCTATTTGAGCAAAGTGTCTTATCGAGAAAAAATAATAAAATTCTTTTCTCAGTTGAGAATACGACGGATTTTTTCGTCACTAAGTTGACGTTTTGTCTTTCGAAAAAACTTTACCAATTTTTTATTTTTTTTTTATGTGAATCCGAGTTGTTGTCGCCGAAAATTTGACGAGCAATTTTTTTTTCCTCCGTATGAAACACGAATTTCGTCACTAAATAACGTGAGCGAATTTTTTTTCTCTCATCACTGTATGAAACCCAATACCACGTACGCCACGTTTATTATGGCGGGTGATTTTTTTTTTTCACTTCTGTATGAGTTACGAATCCACGTTGACAAGTGTTGTAGAGTGAACGAAAAGTCTTGTTTTGTTTTTTTCGTATGAATCCAAAATACGTTCGACGCCAAGTGTTGTATATGTCGAAATGAATTTTTTTTTCTCTTTAAAAAAAAAAAAATTTTCGTATGAATTTCGAATTCTGGTCGCCAAAGTTGTTATAGAGTGAACGAAAAATTTTTCTTACGTATGAATTACGAATTCCTTGTCGCCAATGTGTTGTTAGGCGTACGAAAAGTTTTTTTTTCTTTCTCCGTCTGAGAAACGAATCCCTCGTCGTCAATGTTGTAGTAAAGTAAACGAAAACTTTTTCTTTTCCCGTGTGGATTACGAATCCTTCGTCGCCAAAACATTGTAGTTAGGCGTACGAAAAGTTTTTCTTTTCTCGTGTGAGTTTCGAATCCTCGGTCGCCAAAATGTTGTAGAGTAGTTTTCACAGTGGAGGCTTGTATTTCAATAAGTCGTCCTAAATTAGGTTCGACGTACAAAACGTTAGGAACTTGAAAATAAGAGTAAATGACGCAGCAAACTAGTTGTGATGGTTGGTACTTCAATGTCCGATATCGTCTGACTCGCTCAACACCACTGAACCGAACTGGCTACTGCTACTACTACTTATTATGTGTGGGAGAGTCTATTAATAATAGAATAGATACGTCCATTTTTGTTCCCATCATGTTTTGCAACAATACAAGCAATTAAGTTGAAATAAGCATAAGCAATTATCCAAAGTAAACTTCCTGATAAACAAAAATTTCAAATCAGTTACATATCACCCAAATACTTCAAATATACACAGCAAAATCATGTCCGGATATGCAGGTTTCCGGATATGAGGGATTCCGGATAGGATGGATTCCGGATATGAGGGATTATACTTTACTATATATGATCAATTACAAATGATGATGGAAAAGTGGTCGTCTTTCATAATCTTTTGCACCTATACAAGCCATTAGAGTGAAATAAACATTAACGATTACCCGAAGTAAATTTCCGGAAAATAGAAAATTCAAATCCAAATAGTTCAAATATTCACATCAAAATCATGTCCGGATGTGCAGAATTCCGGGTATGAAGTTTTCCAGATATGAGGGATACTAACAGATCTTCCTCTTTATGTAGCGTTTCTATTCAGGGCATAGAAGATCATGGTTCTCCACAATTTCCTCTCCTTTGTAACTCTTAATAAATTTTATCTTTTTGTTATCTCTCCTAAACCTTGTTCTGACATCCATTTACTCAAGCTCACTAAGTAGGTTATGCGTTGTTTTTCTCTATCTCTCTTGCCTTCAATCTGTCCCGTGAGTATCACATTTTCTAAGCCCGCTTTCCTCATTACGCGACCTAGGAATTTCAACTCTTTCTTCCTGATAAGTGTAAGTTTCCTTTTTGTTTTCATCTTCTGTAAAACTTCATAGTTGCTCACATATTCGATCCATGATAGCCTTCCGTAGAATCACATTTCTTTTCCTTCAGGTCGATTCATTTGTGAGGAGATGGTCCGGCATTCACTGTCATATAGCAGGACAGCAGCACTTCGACGTGGTGTTATTGTTAGCAAGATCAATTACGACTGTATAGGGAGTTTAATCCTCAAAGTCTGCTACATACTTTAGGCTTTGTGCCACATCTAAGCTACGCTTTGAAAATCACCATAGAGGAGGACAGGTATCATTTCACAGTTCATTACTCTTGTTCCTAACGAAGATTTTTTCTGTTTCTTAATACTCTGCTTGGCTTTTAAAAGGCATATTGTTTATTCCTTTACGCCTTCGGATTTCAGTGTCGCACTTTCTGTCGTCACTTCGCAGTAAAATTAAAAGGCAATCATGAAGGTCTATCCAACCCTTAATTAGGTTGGTAACATATATATATATATATATATATATATTAATATATATATATATATATATATATAGATAGATAGATAGAAACACACACACACACACAAATATATATATATGCTTGTCTGAATCGTCTTCAAGAAGCTAGAGCAAGATCTAAAAGGTCATCCAATCTAACAGTGGTCTCATCCCACAATCCTTACTCTTGCTCCATATGCGGCCTCCTTCGTAAATCACAAGTGGGTCTTAAGTGCCACTTAAGATTATTGCACAAAATTTCATAACTGAATCAATTAAGTTGTCAGATCCTCATACGTCGAAACTGAAGGAAGTGTCCATTATTATTATTATTATGCGTGTGTGCGTGTGTGTGTGCGTGCGTGTGTGTGTAATAAATGTGGGTATCTAATCTCGACAATGCTTTAAGTTATAGACAATTGGAAAAACTTTCATGAAATTAAATTTCGAAAATAATATCGGATAATGAATTTCGCCTATAAGGCTTCATCAGATGGATAACGAAAATTGGTTTGTGTGTGTATGCATTTGTGTGTATTTATGTATATATGATCAAACGCGGGTCATTTGATTTCAAATACATTTTATTATAAGTGATAATTTGATATCTAAAAGTGAGGATTGTTGCTTTTAAGATATGCCTTTTCTCTAATTGTAGAGAACGATCATTGGGTGAAATACTTTTTGTCTGCAGATTATAAAATAGAGCAGGTGAAAAAGTAATTAATATAAATTAAGCAGAATAGTTTTACTTTTACACTTTGTATTTCCTAGTTGTCTTTAATATAATTTATATCGCGTAACTTTTTTTCTTTTCCGCTTGAATTGTCTGACATCTTGACGCTCGGGTGTGCAGAAGATGAATTTATGGAACCAAAATAACAAGTTACATTTTATACGAAATCAATAATTTGGGGTAATATTTCTCTGTAAATTACACAGTTTTATCCTGTTGTTTTTTTATCATTGTTTTTTTTTTTAATAGCGGAAATTAAAAAAATGTAGCCGGTAAAAGAAAGACAAAGAAAATAATAAAAGAAACAAGTATAAAAACAAAGAAGCGGGCGCAAGAGAAATGACAAAAAGAAAAGAAAGAAATGAGTGAAGAACTATAAGTTTGAAAATGAAGAATAAAATAAAGAAATCAAGGATACGACAGACGTATCTCCAAAAGTACGCTTGTACTGTAGTGTGATCGAAATTGTTAGTTGCATCTGTTAAACACCGAAGAAGCGATATCGGTCAGTGCTGAGATTGCCCAGTGAAAGGATATGATGGCTAATATAATTGATAATTTTGTTTCGTAAGAGAAGTCAGACCATAAATAAGATGCTCTGGAGATAAAGAGAACACACTTTGTGGAGATGAAGTAAAGGGAACGACAATGTCGGTGTTTGTCTGACGCTGATAACAAATCCATATTTCATTGCAGTCACCTATGGCCGGTTGATGAAAGACAGACTTAGAATATTTTTAATTCGCCAATCTGAATTTCATGGACGCTTTCTTTTCTTTGATTATGCTTTGTCCAGGGTTCGTTAATGTGATCTAAAGCGCGGCTATTCTTTAGGAGTTCCAATCTTGCAGGTGACTACAATAGGGAATTTATGAGACTGTAAATAAGCTATAAAGTGTTTGAACCTTCCCTCAAAGGTATAAGGTCACTTGTGAAAATGTACAATCATTCGCAACCTGTCTTTGTAGAGACATTGATAACTGTAGTTTAGTGTGTTATTTAGCATTGCGAACTGTCCACAATTTGGGGATATGACAAATGCTCTGACCTCGAGTTCATTCGTTCCTCGTTAACCGGATGCTGCATATGCATAAGCGCAGAAAAATTATTATATCTCTTATAACTCCTAAAGACTTTAATTCCTGTCAATCCAGCCTGTCACGACACATTAAAAACAAATTGGTCATTGGGGATTGGATCATGACTGCTGAACATCTGTCGACTACTCATCGCATGACAATATGAACAAAAAATATCTCGATTATCCGATTTTTAAACATTGTTAATCTCAAAAAATTTAAAATATGTCAATAAATTATTTGTATTTAGCTTGCGATTTAAGATGTTTTTCGGTCACTGCAAGTATTAATCAGGTTAGCACTACCAAGATTTTTATTACCATGCTGGTTGAGGTCAAGAATGCGTAGACAGCCTTACTGTGCATAAACTCTTACCAAAATGGGGCCACCAGTTTACGGTAGCTATACCAACCTGCTAACCAAACCCAGTTTATATATATATATATATATATATATATATATATATATTGATGCATGGTTCATTAAATAATATAGACAAGTTTTATCTATTTAAGTAAGTTCCTTTCATATTGTCTGATAAAATAAAATAATAAAATAATTATCATTATCAATAAAATTATCATTGAAAGACGAAAGGAAATCACCATATTGATACATGTTTAAATCCAATCTAAGCTTTCGGCTTACATAAGCCATTATCAAAGATGAAAATTACATTTCAATATATCAAACAATACACAGACGAAACAATAATGATAGTCTATTTTTGGTGGATGAAAAATTTTAAAGTACCGACTAACTCGTGTATACGAGACGCGGAAGCGAAAATCTTTGGGAGATTGTATCTCCAATGGATTAAATAATATTTATGTTAGTCACATCACAAACTCGCTTGTACGACGATTGACTCTACATTTGAATGATAACTCTAACATTTTTAGACATTTAAAACAACATGCCTGGCCGCGTACACAATTCCGGAAAATCCATGTTGAAAACACAACTATACTTAAATGAAATCAATAAACAAAAACTAAAAATTCTTGAAGCTATATACATAAAACAGTTGAAACCTAACCTGAAAAAATAACCATTTAACCATTTGAAAGAGAAATTTTCTAAGTTTTGAATGGCTTCCACTGGGGGCGCTGTTGTCGCATCGCATAGCCGACAACGCTCGGTTGTTTGTTTACCCCCGGAATGTCGAGTCCAATAAAAGTTTTTCTAAGTTCTTGAATTCGTGAAAACAAATACGGTTGTCACGTTGGAGCATGCTTTTCGAAGGCAATTCGAAATTAATCCGCCCTCTCCTAAGAACATTTGATTGTGGTTTAAACAGTTTCAAGAGAGTGGGTGTCTTGTGTAAAGGAATAAGTCCAGGACGACCACGACTTTCGGGGGAACAAGTGGCGAGAATCCGTGCTGCGTTTGAGGTTAGCTAACCGTGATATTGCAATCTCTCAATCCATTGTCTGACGTGTGCTGAGAACATGTCTACACTTGAAACCATACAGACTACGCCTCGTTCTGGCACTAACCAAGATTTTGCTCTTTGTGCATGGCCTGCGAGATACCAAACCTTACTATGCGTGATTTTTCTTTTGAGGATACGTAAAAGATTGTGTTTATGTTCCATCGTTACCCACTACATTCAATGACCTTAAACATCGAATAACAACAGCGATCAAATAGTGGATCGTTATATGTTTACACGCGTCTGGAATGAATTCTCTTATCGTATTGATGTTGCCGGTGCTGCGGGTGGTGGCCACATTTAGCACTTGTAAGACAGAAAATAAAAGTTAATTGTGAGTAGAATACTTCTTACTTGGCTAGAGTTTTCTTTTGATTTTCCCTGTTAAAATATTGCGTAGTGAAATCGGTTCATTCTTTTTGAATAACCCTGTATTATATATATATATATATATATATATATATATATATATATATAAAGAGTATATACATATATATTTATTATAGAATAATAAAAACAGCATGTAAAAATCGCTATACAACTGCAGTCGTGTTTCAACACATATCAATGCGTCTCATCAGGCGGTTAGACATGAGTAATCGTGCTAAATTGATGTTTACTTTGATGTGACTGCACATATGCACGAAGGTGACGCTGAGAAGTTTTCAATCTGAATTTAAAAACATTATAGCTAATTATTATTTATTGTATTTAAAATACAATTGCGACACAAGGAGAAAATGGGGAAGGGTTGAGGCTTGTCAAAACTAACTATCTTCTACCTAGCTAATCTGATTCACGACCCATTCACACATTACAATTTCCACATTGACCATTAGAACTCATCCGTCACCAATCAATCCTCCATACACCATAATACCGCATCCTCTCAAGGGGAAACCTACAAAACGCGCCCCATGCCATAGAAATCAAATGATTATAAAATATATACTTAAAAATTTATGGACGAATAGAATGAGAGGGGAGGGAATGAACCCCAAAACAAACTAAATATAAACACAAAGTAAACTAAACATAACTGATGTTCGTAGGGCCCGCCCGACTCTCAAAAAAGAGAGGCCACTGTGTTCTGCCCCTTACAGAAAATCAAGAGGCTCTCTCGCTAAGGAAGTGGGAAAGGAGAAAAATTATACGGACATGGGAAATAAAAAGCTGACCCAGTCGAGATAAAAAGGGTGGTTGGGAATCTCAACTTAGATCATAACCAAAGAGGCAGCCGGGAACAGGCAAGGAACAATTACTCACATTAACTAGATACACAAAATCTTGTCTAACCTAACCAAGTGGAGGGCTCCACAGGAAACCACCCCCGATGTGACGTAGGTTGACCTAGAAAAGAAAATCAAGGCTAGCACCGTTCAAACGAACCAAGCTTGCCTCTTTCATCCACCTTTCGCTGAAGACTGTCGAATGCAAGCGGTTTCTATCAGTTCTAATCTTTATATTGAGCTGATTTTATTTTCCTTCTATGTTGATCCCATTAAAGATCTGCCAAGAAAGGTGAGACCCTGGACGTAAAATTTCTCTGGATGATCTAGTCAATAAAACACTTTGAATACATTTCCGTTTTAGTAAGTTACTTTTTATTTAATTCGAGTAGCATACTTTAATTCAGAATTGGTCAGACTCATTATAGTAAGCAGACTAATGCATTTAATGTATGTTATGGACCGGTCCCTTGTACTACGGTGATAGTCCAAAGTAGAACCAATAAAGAAGAACTCGAAGGAGGATATGGAATAACAAAAGATATATTACTAAAAGGAATATATACAGAGAAGTAGAACATGTTAGTACGAACAATCAGGTTTAGTAGTAATTGTCTGAACGCGACTAATTCGGACTGCCTCTGACTCGACTGACTGACTCGCTCGCTCTGACTGACTGACAGACTCCTGACGGACTTCTGGCAGACTTCAGCCTGAACATTATTTAGTCATCCCCCCCCGCCACGAGGGCATTATGTGGCACAAGGCCGGTTTAACGTGAGATCTCCGAGCCCGTGGGCTCGGCCAAAAATATGCTCTTTGAACCCGTATAAACGGGTTCAGGGTCGGTTTACCTCCCCGAAAGAGACTCCACCCTTCGGCGTTGCCTCGTTCGGGTTCCTCCCCGCCCGAAGGCGGAGAGTTCAACCGATCAGCCGATCAGCCGGTCGCCCGACTTCGGACTGAACTCCCTGCTTCCTCTTGAGGCGCAGTATTTATTACGTATGGAATAGTCCATTATGTTATTATGGGTAAGGTCCCATAACAATGTATTGTTTTGTAAAAGATCCCTTTTGTGTTCATATAAACTTTTATCCATCGAGGATTCTGCTATGAATTCCTTTTGGCAATTATTACAGTTGATACAGTAAATTCCCTCTTCAAGATTTAGTTTGTTTTGTATTAAATTTTCTGTTGTTTTAGAAGTAATTTTACGTCGAACTGAGATAAATTCTTTTCAATTGTAGTTGTGATAGAATTCTTTGGCAAAACAATATTGTGATTTTCTGGGTTTGTCAAGAAGTTTCAATTTCCTATTTTTGGAATATTTTACGGACATTGTTTTGCGTTGAATTAAATAATTCGAGTATTGGAGCTTAAAAGTATTTTCAGTTTCTCATCTACATGTAAATAGACAATATAGAGGGTGGTCCAAAAGTTTTCTCACCACTGTATAACATAATTTTCTATTTCCGATGGATGACACAAAAATGATGGTGTTCATACGGAACTTCTCGATGTGTGACAGCGTCAATGAAAGTGAATAAACTGAATCCAGTACATGTGCATTGTATCAATTTATTACTTGTTGTTCTATTTTTCTCACTGCTTTCGGACCAGACTGTACATTTTAGAAAACCTTTTCCAATTTGTCACTTTTCCCTAAAAATTGTTCTTGAAATATAATTTTATATCGCTTTTTCCTATATATATATATATATATATATATATTATAACATATATATATATATAATATAACATATATATATATATATATATAATTATTTAAAAAAAAAATTATAACATAAATATATTATACAATCACTACAAAAATAGCCATTTTGTTTCAACACCCCTGGTGTCTTATCAAGTGATGGTGTTGAATGCAAAATAAATGGTTTTAAAAGTTTCAAATTAACGATCCTTCGCAAGGGGAAAACGCTGTTACGAAAGCTAGAATGACCAATCAAAATACAAGTATAGGAAAATTCAAAAAGCCTGACAACGAAGTCATGTTATAATAGCTATTCAGATCTTTAAAATACGGGTAATATTAAAAAAAGAATTTATTCTAACCAATAATTATTAAATTCTATGATAAAATTTGATATTAAAATTAAAAACTGCCAATTTCAAAAATCCAATGTACCTTAACATACATATATAAACACATTCATACAAACCGAAATATACGTAAATATAAATTTAGATACACAATATAACAGGACACACATACATATATATATATAGACGTATACATGTATATACATATATACACATATATACACAAATACACATACATACACATATACATCAATATTTTTTAACCTCTTCTCTTCTCCCCCTTTTTACCTACCTTTTATATATATATATATATATATATATATATATATATATATACATACATATACATACATACATATACACATATACTCACATAACACATATGTATACACAAAACCTACCAACATATAAATACACTTATATACAAACATACACATTCAGCAATACAAACACACATACCTACACACAAATAAATATATACACACATACACAAACACGAATAACATTATGCAGGTATACACATTCATATCGTCAGGATGACCATCAGGCAAGAAAAGTAATAATCTATTAAACATACAGCGACATATCATTTAAAGTATACGACCCCTACACTATGTTAAATTTATAACGGTGTTTACCCTTAATTGTAAGTTCATATCTTTGATTTAAGAGATCAGCCTTGGTTTTAAATCTAATAATTTCAAATTTTTCGTTAAGACATAGGTAACATGGGGCATATAGGGAGTTACATGTCCGGGCTTTCTTAATCAATCTCCATTTAACCGTAGGTGTTTTGTTCTTTTCTTTTAGATTCCAAAAATACTTGGATAATGAAGTCATGTACCTATAGTCACTGTTATTAAAAGATTGCATATGCCCCTCGCCAGCGTTCCTTGAATGTTTTCATGGTGCTACCAATGTAAAAATATTTTGTATTTGGATTTTCAATTGTTGAGATTGTACTAAGATAAACCACAGAACTAATCTTACAGTTACTTTGTAGTGGACAATTATTAGGATTCCTACAATTACATAAGTTGTTATTCGTGTTATTATATTTAGTATTGCTGTTAGTAACCTGTTGATTAATCAAGCTTTTTGAGTCCCTATACTTGTTAAAGACCATGTTGTTATGTTTTTTAATTATTTTCTCCAGGTTATCAGCACAACTATAGCTTAATTTAAGGGTATTAGGATTAAATACTTTACTAAGTGGGTTAGTTTCAGGTTTGGGGAAATGTTTCATGATGAAGTTTAAAAATATACGTCCTAATTTAGTTTTAACCATTATATTGAAAGGAGGGGGGTGAACCAGATGATCTTTCTAGATCTTCTTTTATTATTATGGTTGCAATTAACAGGGTTTTTATATTGAATAGTGATATCTTTGTATCCACTATTTTTTTTAGTACAGAATTGTAAAAATCACGATGTTTATTAAAAACATCCTTGTTATAAGAGTTAGCGCTAATTCTAAATCCAATGGAAGAGGGTATGTGTTTGATAACTGAAGGGGGATTTATTGGAATTTGGATGCACGTATATTGGGTTGGAATTAACCTTCACATATGGTTGGAAAGTGTTGTTAGCAAGGTCTAGGGTTACGTCTAGAAAATCCACTTGCTTAACATTAGTTGTAACTATTGTCTTAAGACCTAAATCCTTAAATACCCTATGGATCATTTTCCTAATACAGTCTACCGTAATTTTAGTGGAGTTTTTAACAACTAATAATCTATCATCTCTATACAATCCTACACTATCTGAATCTAGACAATCGAAGGCACTTAAATTATACAAAAGAAATAATCCAACCAGGTCAGAAGCTTCAGCAGAATCCAAAGAACAAATTGAAATGTTAAAATCAATATACCAATTATATACTTGTATATATATATATATATATATATATATATACCGTCCTGGGTATGACGATAAACTACATCCGCTTCCAGGGTAAGACGATAAATTACGTCCAACAGCAAGGCCTCTGATCATCAGGAGGCTTTGAGGAGCGTGGAACCTCCTCTTAATTTTTGGTGTTCCCAGGTACCCTCTGACCCAGGGTGGTAGCACCTATTAGGGTCCTAGCTATGGGAAAATAGTTAACCCAGAAACTGAGGTAAAAGGCATTATTAAAGTGTAAAAATAGGTTTTAATACCAGAAATACTTTGTAAAAATTATTACCAGAAATAAATTTTTAAAGAAAAAAACTATTAGCAGCAATACGTTTTTGAAAAAAACTATTACCAGCAATAAACTTTTGGAAAAATATTACCATTTGTACGTTTTTGAAAAAAATAATATTACCAGCTATACATTTTTGAGGAAAAAATATTAACAGAAATAGATTTTTGACAAAACAAAAATATTACCAGAAAAAAAATGTCAGCATAAAATGACCCATTGAGGTTGATATGCCGTAAAACAAACCAATATATATATATATATATATATATATATATATATATATATTATAACATATAATTTATATATATATTATAACATATAGTTTATATATACATTATAACATATAATTTATATATATATTATAACATATAATTTATATATCTATATTATAACATATGATATATATATACATATACATATATATTATAACATATACTTTATATATTGTTTGAAAAATGACGGAGCGTATTCATTTAAAAAAAAATAAGATAAAATAAACATCGAGACTGACAAAATGCGGAGGCGGCGGTAAACAAATTTGGATCCCCTTATTTGCATCGATTTGTTACTTGAGTAATAAGCTTATTTTAGTCGTGACTCCTTATTTAACCCCACCCACCCCACATGCACTTTGTCAATTTCGCTGTTTGTGATTATTTTTTTGTATGTTTGTTTTCTTTCTTCAGAATTTCTGAAGAAGTGTTGGATGAAAAATGGTTCTTTTTAAAGAAAAAGAATGCGTTCCTTCAGTTTTAAAACTATATATCTTTGTTTCGAAAGTAAGCAAAAAAAAAAAAAAGCAAAAAACAGAATTAAAGATGCTACTCTAGTATAAATTATACCGTGACCTCACCTCGCGTTCCGTCGACCTGCGGTTTACCACAATGAATTCTACCATCACTTCACCACTCGTGTGGCTCCGGGCTAAGTAACAATCTAACAATCTAACTCTCTGCTTTCGGGCGGAGAGGAACCCGGACATGGCTCCGCCGAAGGGCGGAGTCTCGTTCGGGGAGGTTGACTGCCCCTGAACCCGCGGGTTCAAAGAGGGAATATTTTTGGCCCAGCCTACGGGCTCGGAAATCCCACGTTAAACCCGGCCTTGTGCCATATGTAACCCTCGTGGGGGGGTTCTAAATATCACTCGTGTGTCCTGTCCACATAAAAGAAAGGAAAGCTCCCACATCAGAATCCCCCTAGGTCTCTCCTGTATCTCTCACCGAGTGCTGCGGTACAGGTGAACAAAAAGCGGTCGTGCGCTTTTGCTCTGTCACGGTTGGTTCGTCACCATTGTCCACTGTCGTCCCTACTTTACACTGTGGTGTGAGAGCCTCTCCTTCGTTGGCTGAGGGACAGTGCGTGCAGTCCAAGCCTACGTTAAATTTCTGTCCTTGGCGGGGCTCAATCCAGGGTTTCCGCGTACGCCGATGATGTATCTATTTTCGTGTCATCGGGTAGCGACATTGAGGTGGTACCGAAGGAACTTGAATGGCACAAAAAGGTCACGGGAGCCAAGATTAACCGTGACAAATCTTCCGGCTTGGGGTTCGTTCCCTGGAATCATCCGAAGCCCTTTGGTTGGACGGACGGTCCTGTCTACATTCTCGGAGTGTGGTTTGGACCCGACATCCAGCTGCAGAAAAATTGGTCAGAGGTAGAGGCAAAGATTTGGCACTGCGGTTGAGGCCTGACGTCGAAGGAGGTTGCCCGTGAAGTGTAGGGCTAAAGCGTGTGCCACTTACGTCTTTCCTTTTGTCCTTTAACGCTTGTCTGTAGTTCGTCTCTGTAAGGAACGTAAGAAGGCGATAGACCGCTTCCTCTTCTCTCTCTTGGGGACGTTGGGTGGACGCAAGCATAACGCCGACAGAGAAGTCTGTGCCCAACGTCGGTGTCATGGGTTGGGGAATGCTAAATTTGGCGAATCAAACCCGCATCGAGGCTGGCTTTCCTACGCCGCACATTGACTGAGGACTCAATTTTGGCGAGGAGTGCAAGCGCCTTCCGAAGCCCCGGGATCAATCGAGTTTCCTTCTCGAGTGTCTATCGGCATTGAGGGTCATTCCTCGGTCCAGTGACCATTCTCAGCCTAGGAGAGTCTTCTATCATGAACTAGTGGAGGGGGTCGCGAAGGATCCGCTACGCGGTCGGCTCGGCTTGTCGGCGGACGAGTTGTGCTCGTGTTGGTCTTCGGCGCCTATAATGGGACTATGTCGGCGATTTGACGGCTTGTTTCGCTCTCGAAAAGCTCTTTCTCATTGATCACACATACGCGTGTGACAATGTGTCGCCCCTTTATTCTCGGGTGAAACGGATGGTGTTTCTGTCGCTGCTAGCCACGGCTCGAATAATGATTTGGAAGACACGTGTAGAGAAAATATTGTGATGTGAATGTCAGGATGAAGATCAGAAAGTTGCGTAACTTGTTCGAGCCTGGTTTGCGTGAATGGGGCTACTCTTGATTTTCTTTTTGAAGTCACACTAATTCACAACGAGATGGTTTCCTGTGAATCCCTATCCTGGTTAGGATATACCCTTCTTGTGTTACCTAGTTAAAGTCTCATTCCTGGCCTGTTACCGGCTGCTACTTTGGTTATGATCCAAGCCGAGATTCACAACCTCCCCAGATTATTTTTTGTTTCGCCCTTTTTTCCTCTCATTTGGGTCAGTTGTCCCCTGCTTTATTAACTTTAACCTTCCCTCACCCTTAGTGAGAGAGCCTCTTGATTTTGCCTGAAGACACAGTCTCTTATTTCTTTGGGGTCTGGACGGGTTCAACTAACAACAATTATCTTTAGTTTGGGTTTTGGTAATATTTTAGTTGGTTTTCGAGTCCATCCCCTTTCTTAGTCATTGCATCCGTTCCATAAATTTTTATATATCATTTTATACTCAAAACCTTTTATGACACGCGGTGTTTTTTATGTAGTATTAAATGACAATGGGCGAGTTTTTGTAGTGAATGTGGAAATTGTAATGAATGAATGATTCATGAATATGATTAGCAAGGACATTTTTTTCTAAACATATTTTATAAACATAAAAATGTCTTAAAATTTATCGGACTTTGTCCATTTCATAATTTGTGACGTCATTTGTTTACATTTGGATACGCATTGAATGCACGATAGAAAATCATGGAGAATTGTAGTTTAAAAACAGTAAAATCGACCTTGCTAACGGGAACGCACCTCTGTGGCTAAATCGGTAAAAGCACGTCAGGCTATATGACGGTTCAGAGTAGGATACAGGTTTGTTTCCTGCCGGAGGACGCATATTTTCTATGAAAATATCTCGGACATTCAGGCCGGTAAATGTTGTTAATACTCTTTATTATAAACAGAGTATTTACTTAGATATTTGTATCTATAAAAAAGAATGTAAAAAGATAAAAATGTCTTAAAATAATTGTCGGACTTTGTCCATTTCATAATGAATGTTTAGCTAGGTTTAAGATAGTGTCGACCATTCTCAAACCATTCCACCCTTTTAGGCCTTGTGCTACAATTGATGTATTTTATACTCAGTAAATCTTGAATCCCCCTAGGTTCAAGATTAAAATGTTTCTGAAAGAATTTTATAGACGTATCATCGTGACCGAGGAAACAACATACGCATTTTTATGAGAGAACAATCTGCTAGATACACTGTAGAGCGCATGCTACTGTGTTTGATATTGTCGTAGAGTGTATGCTATTAAGTTTGATATCGTCGTAGAGAGCATGCTATTGTGTTTGATATCGTCGTAGAGAGCATACTGTTATTGTGTTTGATATCGTCGTAGAGCGCATGCTATTGTGTGTAATATCGTCATGACAGCATGCTACTGTGTCCGATATCATCGTAAAGCACATGCTATTGTGTTTGATATCGACGTAGAGCGCATATTCTTGTGTTTGATATCGTCGTAGAGTGCATGCTATTGTGTTTGATATCGTCGTAGAGTGCATGCTATTGTGTTTGATATCATCTCAGACCGCATAGTATAATAACACGCAATTAAATTACTACTACAAAAATACCTTTTACACAATACAGTATTGGAAACAAAATAAATAGCTTAACAATCCACGTTATCAGTAAAATTACTCCAAACAAATTGAATATTGTTAAAGTATTAGCATAAAGCTTTGGGGACAAACATGTACAATTTCTCCACATAATCTGCCCTAAAAAGTTTACAGATAAGAAAATATTGAAAACTTACAAAATATGCCTTCACTATTTACATTATTCGGATTATTGTCCTCTTCTTTATTGCCGTTGTACGCGCCGGCCTTCTTCAGGTGGTTGGACAATCGAACTGAACCCTGAAGAAGGCCGGAGCGTACAATGGCTGAAACGTTGTGATAAATATGGCAACAAAGATGAGGACAATAATCCGAATAATGTAAATAAATTGTTTGTCGAAACCTGCATCGAACAAGGTTTTTATTAAAACATTCAACAAGGAAAACGTTGTAATAATTTTCGGAAAAGTTTCGTTGAATGATATAACTGCAGCTAAAAAGATCTCCGACATGAAAAAAGAATGTAGAAACACATCGAGATTCTCAAACTACAGTAAATTATACAAATACTAAATACTAGTTACCAAGAAGTCAACCAACAACAAAAGACTTAGAAATATTAATACTTAGTACCATAGATAAATATAAAAAGTTAACAGACTGTAGTCTAATCGATGTCCGAATAATTCTTAAATTTAGAACAAATTTTCCATCTCCAATCTAGATTCGATCCCATTAAGCCTAGAACACTAACCATGTAAAATATTTCAAATAAAGATTTATATCTAACTAGCAGCATGGCCCGGCGTTGCCTGTGCTTGATTCAAAAATCGTACGATAGATACAGCAATTGCTATCACTTGACTTAAAATATTTTTTCTCTTCCTTGCATTTAAAGGAATGCCCTTTGCCGTGTTGAAGTTGCTACATGCCTTACTTCTTGCATATCTCACACTGCAAATTTTTCTAAGCTCTATACTAAACATTAAATCTGTTACAAAAAAAGAACTAAACAAAATGAACACAAAACGATCAGCTTTATAAAAGGACTCGTAACTGGAAAAAACCGAATGAAAAAAGAATGTTAACAACAAATACTTTTTCACACCCAACCCAGTTCTGCGGAATCAGAATCAACGTTGAGTTTAAGCACGCGAATGAGCCAGTTGGAGTAAAGTGCCATGCAGATTTAAATTTTTCCCACTTTGACGAATGCAGCTATCGATTTTTTTGCATGCTATCATGCTAGTTAACATTCGTGTCAGTCAGCTGTTGGCTCTCACGCTGGACAATAGAATCTTCTTGCCTATTCGTGGCAGCCAGCTATAGGCTCTCACTCTGGCCAGTAGAAAATAGCCGCAAATTACATGAAAACTGCCGTAGAAGCATGAAAAAATCGATTATTTCCACTATCGATGGGAGTTGGGAAATGCAAAGTCGGTCTTGGTCTTTTCGCTAACTTGGAACATGTGCATGTAAATTTTGGTGCAAATCCGTCGAAAATTGCGGCCGTGCATTCGTCACACACACGCACGCTTTTATAGATAGAGATATTTTTTTTTTGTTATTTTCAAAATCGGGTATGATATACCCATGGTTAGTAGTGGTGTAACTTTAATTGATGCTTAGTGTTCTAGGGTTAAGAGAAATTGAAATATTCTACCAATCAAGCCAGTAACAGTCAAACAAACTTCATCAGACGCGCTGATAAGGTTAATCGTGATTCTCAGCAGGCAAGATTACAAAAAAACAAAAAAACAACAAAAAAAAAAACACGTTGATGTATTACAGATCGGTCAGAAAATTAAGAAAATACTACGTTGAAAACAGTGCGTTTAATCAAATAATCAAATCAGAAATTTACACACGTAACGTAGACGACTTCTTTTTTAAATATATATACAAGCAGAAAAGAAGTCGAAAACCTACGATCCATCTTAAAACAATTTATGTACGAACTTAGTTGAAGCCTGTCTTGGGTATGACGATAAACTACATCCACGTCCTTGGTATGACGATAAACTGCATCTGGCAGCAAAGCCTCCGAGCAGGTTTTGTGGAGCGTGGATCCACCTCTTAATTACTGGTGTTCCCAGGTCCACCCTGATCCTGAGTGGTAGCATCTGTTAGGGTCCCAGCTATGGGCAACTAGTTAACCCTCCGAACTGGGGTCAAAACGCGTGAAAATAGGTTTTAACATCAGCAAAACATTTTTGTAAAAAATTATCACCAGCAATAAATTTTTGAAGAAAAAATTATTACGAGCAATACTTTTTTGTAAAAAATATTACCAACCATAAAAATCTTGTCGGTATTAAATAATCCATTAAGGTTGATATACCGTAAAACAAAACAAAGTGGCAGCAATAAAATTCCAGTAGGTTTACGTAAAATTCAGCAATAATGTTACGTCTCCTATAAAAAGTCCAAACTGGGCACCTCAAGGCGGTGTAATGGTTAACAAGATTGTCTCGCTAGCGCAAATATGAATGGGTAGTGAGTTCGATCCTCATTGGGTGCCCCCTACTTTCGGCCTTGTGCCACATCTAAGCTACAATTGGAAAATCACTATCTATCTATCTGGGCACCTCGAGGCGGTGTAATGGTTAAGGAGCTTGTATCGTTAGAACAATTACGACTGTGTTATCACTGGGTGCACCTTACTTTCGGCCTTGTGCCACATCTAAGCTACAATTGGAAAATCACTATAAAAAGTCCAAACTAAAACTGCCTTAATTATAAAAATATAAAATTATATGATACCGTTATAAAAATGAATGCCCTCAGGCGATATAAAATATTTGTTTATATATTTAATACTTAATCAACCACTCGCACTTTTCTCAGGAAATATTTGAGTGAACTGAAAACTTAATTTCACCAAATATATATTAAAATTGTTTTACATAAATTAAACAATCAATGATGAAACGAAACAACTTCAATAGTTTTTATTGCGACCAAATGCATAAACTTTATAAACAAAACAAATTCATCATGTATTGTATAAAACAATGTATTTAACTTGTCATCCAACCAATTCCTTAAAACTCATCATGTACGAGAGAAAATGAAAAAAAAAAAAACACCTTCAATCCTGATAAACAAGAATAATAGAGCATTCCTGAGGTCCCAAGTACTGATCTTGTCCCCTCCAGTACTGCGAGCTCGTCAATAAAATTTAAATTCAAAACGAATACATTAGATACACGACTGGTACTTACATCAGGTATCTAACTAACCACTTTGGCACTTTTGCGCGACAAGAAGCACTTATATACACACACCTTACGCTTCTTTATCCACAGGAAAAATCTCGTAGGGAACACAGCTATAATAGGATCATCTAATTATAAAAATCATTTAAAAATAGAAACTGGTCCAACCCCAAAAAAAAAAACAAACCCCCAGAACTTCTCTCAATAGCACCTCATTTGAACGGGACCAAAATCTCTTGGCTGTGTTCGGAAACTAAGCAAAAATTCCACTAAAAATGAACTTTTTCAGTTTCCCAGACAATGAAGGTCCTTTTTTGGACGTAGGCCTTACCCAGATTCCTGGGTAGGAAATGGCGATTACCCTACCATGCTACCCAGATCGTGTTGGGGGTGACAGATGCGACTCGCTTGGGCGATCATGTCTCTTTTCGAAGAATGAAAAAAAATACTACTACAAAAATATCCCTCATACAACGCAGTATATGAAAGAAGGTCAGAGTGAACCTAGGGACACCAGTAAAAACAAAAATATATTAGCAATGCACTTTACCAAAAAAAAAAAAAAAAAAAAAAAGAAGCTATCTAACCGAACTGGAAAACGGATAAAAAATTAACCGAAAGACAATGCGTACAATAAAGAAAAATATCATACAGTCGGTTTTAAAAAAATGTAAGAACACAAGAAAAATTGAATAAAAAACTTACAAAAATATTCCTTGGCCGTAATACATAATAAAACATGCATAAAAGAAGGATTGGTGCCCAAATAACATTAGGTGTAGATTGCTTTGTTTTTGCTGATATAAGAGGGATTTTTCTAAAAAAATTGTTTTATTTACTCATTTTGAGCGGTGTTTTAAGCCTTGCAACTTTTCAATTTCAGTTGGTGTTTCTTAACAGCGTTCAGAGAGAGAGAGAGAGAGAGAGAGAGAGAGAGAGAGAGAGAGAGAGAGAATTTCTCGTCATCCTATTCAGCAAGTCTTTTATGGGAGGCATGAAAATATACAGTCCTGTTTTTATGACATTTTAAGATGGCCTCCTCTGCTAAATATAAAAATTTTAAGCAATAATTATAGCCCCAGGGAAGGCTGAAAAAAAAAATAAATATATATATATATATATATATATATATATATATATATATATAAGAAAGCATTCGATCTATACTCTATCTCCTCATCTAATCCTTCACATTTTGAAACCTTTCTGATAAGAGGAGGGGCTGTTTTATTGGCGTTTACTATCAGTTAAATCTGTGATCTTTTAATGTTTACTTTTGTGCAGTAAACAAGAGACAACTGCTAATAGCAAATATCAAACGCTTTTTATAATTTTGCTGTCTTATCTAATTATCAGTGACATTTCAACAATTTCCTTAGGGGCACGTGAAAGAAGTTCTTCAAAGTTTTATTTTTAAAATTGTTGAAAAATTGTTAAAAAAGTTTTATTCTCCAAACGATACGTTCGATAAGTTTTCGTAAAATAATTAAAGTTATAATTTTGTTTTTAGGTTGGTTCTTCAAATTTCTCTCTAAGAATGATGATACTAGTGATTGTATTTTGAAATTTACTATTTATAAGGTGACGGTACATTTAAGTGTTTCTGTGTCAGTATCTAGAAACAAGTTTGATTTCTAAACCAGAGGCGGTCATAGGAATAATAAGTAGAAATACTCGTAGAAATTTCACGACTTTTCTGTTTGAATTTTATTTTAAGTTTTTGTTTTCTTTTTTTGCTCTCTTGTCTTTCATGATTTCTCTCTTGTTTGCTCCCTCTTCATTATTTACATTATTCGGACTATTGTCCTCATCTTTGTCACCATATTTATTACAACGTTTTGGCCGTTGTACGCTCCGGCCTTCTTCAGGTGTTTGGAATGTCGAACTTAACCCTTTATTTCGCTCACTGGGGTAGAAGGTACTAGTTGCACGTGCCATGTCTAATGGATGTCAGTTATCAGTTATCTCCTGTTAATTTCCCTCTGAAAGTTCGCCACTGCCTTAACCAGGTATTGAACTCACACTCTTCGTGTCCTGTCACTGGATCTAATTAACACCTTTATCCACTGTGCCATAGTCTGAATAATGTAAATAATGTACATAATACCTCATCTCAGAAATATAGACAATTGCTCTCTCTTTTCTTTCGTATTTTCTATCTTTCTTTCATGAGATTTCATTCTTTCATGATTTCATTCTTGCTTTCTCTCTCTTTTCTTTCGTTTTTCTTTCTGTCTTTCATTCTTTCACGATTTTTATTCTTTCTCTCATGATATTTCTTTCTTTCTTTCATTCTTTCTATCATGTTCTTTCTTTCTTTCTTTCTATCATGTTCTTTCTTTCTTTCTTTCTATCATGTTCTTTCTTTCTTTCTATCATGTTCTTTCTTTCTTTCTTTCTTTCTATCATGTTCTTTCTTTCTTTCTTTCTATCATGTTCTTTCTTTCTTTCTTTCTATCATGTTCTTTCTTTCTTTCTTTCTATCATGTTCTTTCTTTCTTTCTTTCTATCATGTTCTTTCTTTCTTTCTTTCTCCCCACCTCTCTCTCCGGAATCAAACAGCGTTTCTCTCTTTCTCCGCGATCAAAACGGAAAAGTCTATTATTTACGAGATGTATTAGCAGGGGGGGGGTCATAACGTACGTTCTAGGCAGAGGGACACGCAGAATGAAAATAAAAGCCTGAGATATTCTTGTCGATCATTCTTTTTAAGTGAAAAGACGAGATCTGATAGCTGTAACGAAGAAAAAAATAGTTAAAATTTGGGACAGTCCCAACATCTTACTGGTGAGAAAGGAGACGGCAAGGTTCGTTCCTCTAATACTTGATACACTTGAGACTATTCGAAAAATATGAGAAATAAGATTAAGTAATTGGAAATTCGAGGAACAGTTGCGATGTCTGCACCACTATGTACTTACTGGGGGGGGGGTCTGCGAGTATAGCAATGCCGAACATATGAGGAGACTTGCTGTCAATCTTCAGATATTAAAAGTTAAACATCTAGCTTTAACAGGTAAATGTATAATAATAATATCTGAAGCTGCAAAATACTTAAATAAAGAAAGCAAAGACAAATGCAACCGACCAGATACAGAAACAATGGCAAGATAAACCGCTTCATGTCCAATAGGGTAGGTTGATTTTGGAACTGTAAAAAGAATAACTCGAGGAAAGTTGCAAAATAACGTCAAAAATTACCACAAAAAATATTTTTCTTCAAAACTTCGTATTTATTTGAGCAATCGAACTTAAAGACAAAATAAATTGCGATTTTTATCATCATAACGGTGTCACCGGAGACATGTGTATGTTAAATTAAAACCGAGTCTTAACGAAAAGAAAATAACGCTTAATAATGGATATTTTTGGGTTTATTATCTATTCTCTTATTAAATTAAATGAAATTACTACAAATAAAAAATAAAACACACTAATATATTTAGTTTAAAAAACAAATAACTACTCATGGTTCCCAAATCGCCAGTGATAATGGGGGAGGGGGCAAATTTTCAATTTGAAGTTTTACTTATAATTTCTACATTTTATTTCATTTTGATAAAACAAAATAACAACATTCCCTGATTTAAATAGTGAAATTGTTTTGTTTTTATCAATATTTAGTCAAAATCTTGCAAAATCGTGGATTTTTCAGTGCATTCTTGTCTACGATCTTTGATGCCAAATGCTCAAAAAACTGTTGAAATGTCAGATCTAATTTTTTTATCAGTACTTAATAGGTCTATACACAACTTTCGGTACATTATTCTTTTTGATATTTTAAAAAAAGTGAAAAATCGACCTTCCCTAATGTCCAATACTCTGTCCGTACCAAACAAACTGACGTAGACAAAACCCGTACCCATCAGTGGCTACCTAGTGCCGGTTTGAAAGCTGAAACTGAAGGTTTTATTCTTGCTGCACCTTACTTGTTAACTAGGAATTATCAAGCACATATACTAAAATATTGTGTTAGCCCAAAATGCAGATTCTGTGATAAATATCCAGAAACAATTCATCATCTTGTATCAGGTTGCACGATATCGGCACCCACTGGAATATAAAACCCGGCATGACAGAGTGGGCCAATATCTGCACTGGAAAATTTGCAACTTCTACGGGAAGGAAACTGAAAGAAACTGGTATGAACATCACCCAGACCCGGTTACGGAGATAGGACCTGTTACAATTCTAAGGGACTACACAATACACACTGACAGAACAATCAAAGCCAACAGCCCAGACATTGTTATTAAAGACCACAAACAAAAAGTGCCTCCTTATTGATATGGCAGTCCCTGCAGACTGAAATGTATCTTTGAAGATATTCAAAAAGCTGTCAAAATACAAGAACCTTGAAATAGAAATCTCAAAATTGTGGCATATGGGAACATCAACAATCCCTGTTGTAGTTGGAGCCCTAGGATTGGTTGGAAAAGATTGCAGTAGACTAATTGAGGGATTCATGGAAATCCATGCCTAAAGGAGATACAAAAAATTGTTCTGACAAGTACAGCCCACACTTTACGAAGGGCTCTATCTATGTAATTTTTTTTTTGTCAGTGGAAAGTGTCATGATGCCATTTCTAACCTTAGGTCCCTGGGCTGGACACGGAAAGAAATGCGTAAACGCCAGAAATCAAAGGGAATAATAATAATAATAATAATAAAAATAAAAAAGGAAGAAGAAGAAGACTATATTAAAGGCTCGGAAAGGAATATAAAATATGAAAAAAACTCAAAAGAACATTTGGATTGAATTTGCCAAAAAATATCTAAAGATTCCAGAGACGAACGAAATACGGTAGCATCAGGATATAAGAAATATGGATATTTTAGAAGACTTTACAACCCCGAACGAAAATAATATTATCATAACGAATGATATCACTATAGTGCAACGGTGCCGTTAAAATTGACGGCAAGAAGGAATGTATTATAAATAATATGTATTATATTGCAAGTAATTTTCGTTTAATCCAAGTCAGTAACCGTTCTGGGTATGACGATAAACTACATCCAGCAGCAAGGCCTCTGATCAGGAGGTTGTGAGGAGCGTGGAACCACCTCTTAATTGCTGGCGTTCCCAGGTCTACCCGGGTAGTAGCACCTGTTAGGATCCCAGCTATGTGGAAATAGTTGACACCCAAACGTAAAAGTAGGTTTTAATCCCAGAAATACTTTGTAATAAAAAAAAAAAATATTACCAGCAATAATTTTTGAAGGAAAAATTATTATCAGCAATACTTTAAAAAAAAAATTACTAGCAATACAAACAGCTATACATTTTTTGAAAATATTACCAGCTATAGATTTCTGCATGGAAAAATATTCCCAGAAATAGATTTTTGAAGAAAAACATATTACCAGCAATAAAAATTTTGTCGGCATTAAATAACCCATTGAGGTTGATATGCCGTAAAACAAACCAAACCAAGTCAGTCAGTTATATGCCAAGCTTAGGCGATCATGTATCTTTTGATACTTGGCTGACGAGGCATATTTTTCTCGTAGTGGGTTGCCATTTCTTTCTACGGGTAGACCAGTTGCCATCTAAGTCTATAGAACCTAATCTGTCCTGCTATTTACCCATAATACGTAAGTGAATATAATGGATTCGTCTGGAATTCTAACTCGGTTATCCAATTCCTCAATCCAAGTGACTATCCATTACTCCATCGTGCATCTTATTAACCCAAGTACAATTCTGTAATTTAAAATAGTTCGTTCTTAACGTTAATAATTGAACAGTGTACAATTTATAAGAACCTATATCCGTATATTATCCCCATAAATGATACATATTTACAACCAAAATTATGTTTACTCACTTTTCAGTAGTAACTGACATAGCAAGACAAGCTTGCTAACCATTACACCGCGCCGAGGTGTTGGAAGGTCTGAGTAATCCTTGATAGTCTGTAGATTCAATTTGTAATTTCAGCGTCTGCTTATTTATCGTCCTACTAAGAACAACGGATCATCAGATATTTAAAAAAATATATTTTGTTATTCCCTCTTTATTTTTAATTATAATTTTTAAAGCTTAAAATGAATTTCTAAAAATGAACAAAACGTTCTTGAAGATATATGTGGCGTATTATATATAGGAACCCTCTTCAATAGTGATATCAGTATTTATCAATGTATTCAAGTCAGTACAGCACCGGGTGCTCATCGTTATTTTGCACACTGCCTTCTCATTTGTTACACAAAAAACATATATGTATGTGTGTGCGTGTGGCGTGTTACATATATATATAAAAGTGAACGTAGAAGTCAACACTTAGAGGCGACAGTCTGTTTCATGCTATATGCAATCGTCAGGGCACATATGCTGTTATTTTTCTCGGCTATTTATATATATATACGGGTTAGTGGTGCATTGTGGGTATTCTATTATGGCGGTTATTTTACCGGAAGTCGTTTGTTTATTTATCTGGGTCAAGTTATATTGCTCGTTTTTATTTTTGTTTCTTATTTTATTTATTTATTTATTAACGTAGTAAAAATTTGTTTATATCACTTATTTAACAGTTTTGTTTTGGTTTGAGAATTTAATTAAAGCTATTTGTTCAATTTTGGGGTTGGTTGTTGTAGTTCATTCTAACTATTATTTTTTTGGCGGGAAGAGTTTTTAATTTGGGATTGGTTTGTCTGTTTATTTACTTGGATGAATTTAGGTCAATTTATTTTACTTTTATATTTTCTCTTTTCGGTTCTAAGCAACATAGTATTTATTTATTTATTTTTTTTTATTTCTATCTTTTATTAGTGTATTTATTTGTTTTTATTTTATTTTTTCCGTTTTTCATTTTTTAGGTTACGTAGTAAAAATTTGCATATAGCATGAAACAGACTGTCGCCTCTAAGTGTTGACTTCTATGTTCACTTTTATATTTACACACGCTCTATCTCTGATATTGAGCACTTTATTCCATAAATATAGCACACCTTAAGACTATATTTCTTTATATATATATATATATATGGAATATTATATATTTGTGTGTCTGATTGTTTAACTTTGAAAACAGGACTAGACTCGACAGCCATATTTCAACTGACACAGCAGAAGTGTCTGCTGCCACAGTTTCTGGTGATTATGTGTCTGTCTTTCAGCCTACTTTGTTTAAATGAGTAAATTTATATTAAATGTCCTATTTTAAATTAATTTTTCTGACTTACAGTAATGCCTGAAACCACATTACTTACTTTTGCTATTCTTAAAACTAGGTACATTAAACTTTATAACATTTTTTACAAATTATTTCTATCGCAAATGCAAATAAAGTTATACATTTTTTACACTACACACGAACTTTATGGACACCCTGTATTTATATTAATTACGATTTACGTATCAGTGAAAGCGATTTTCATTCACATGAATTTAGGAATCAGATATCATTGGGCTACCATTATTTGTTTTAGATTAATTATAGCGATGGGAAAAGAGGGAACGGAAGTGAGCTTTTTTCCCCTCGGACATGATATTTGATACATATGGAAATCAAAGTAGGTTGAAACAAAGTTCATCTGGAAATTTAAGAATTCTAATCTCAATCTGCTGATTGAAGCGCAGCTATTTAAGGCGCAGCTGAAAATGAATATTTATGCTTGCCCAGATATATACAAATTCACAAGGGGGAGATTTCTCACAGGTATAAACGCTACTAATGAGGGACAGAAAGCATAGGATGAAGATAAATACGCACTTATTTAGACGCATAGCAGCAGCTATAATTACACTGGACAACAAAGGTTTTTGCTACTGGGGTAAAGGCGCGTGTTTTCGATTGTGTATATCGATTTCATAGCTGTACTCCAAATTGCTCTTGAATATCAGTTTTGCGTTTTCGGAAGAATTTTATATAAATACTGCGGACAGCAGAAAGCATTTTGTCGGAAACCCAAACCAATTAAGCTGTATAAGAGTATACAGATTTTGACTAGGAAGCCATATCTCAGAGATAAACGAAGACCTTGCATTCAAATTATAGATAAAAACAAAATTTCCTAGCATTTTTAAGTGAATTTCAAAACAATATTTAGATATTGATACATGAAACTTTTCTGCCGTCCATCAGCATGGCTGATGCTAACCTTCAGGAGAGTGACTCGTCGCAACTTTTCTGGTTTTCATTCTCTGATATGAAGTGGAAAGATTACATTGAATCCAGCTGCTAAGAAAGTTGGTTCAACTTGTCGAGCTCGACAATATTTCTCTCCGGAATCTATAAGATTGCTGCCATATATAGTTCTGTACATCTGATTTTTATTTAGAGATTCTTGATAAAAAATCTAAAGGAGAATCAGCAATAGTATTGGTTCTGACCTGGCATATCGGCCTCAGTCATTTTCCCACCGTCTTTTCTATAAATACTTCCATAGTAATTGTTCGGACAAACTCTTCGCTATGACACCTCTAAACTTAAGTACAGTACTAAGTTGACAACAAGGTCTCCTTAATTTATAGTTGAATTGGCTAGATGTAACCGTAAGTTCTATGCTAACAGTTCCTTTTCTCGCACTTTTTGCATGTGGAATTTTCTTCCAGCTCAGTCAACTTTGATCTTCAGAAATGTAAATGCAATGTCAATCATTATCTACTGTCTTCCTGATTACTCTTTTATTGTTCGCTCTCCTTCATAATGTTTTCTTATTCTTTCACACTCAGGAACCCCTTGTAACATCTTAGTGGCTTTGCTTGGGGTGAATTCGATGAAAATAAACAACTTTTATACTATTTCGCTGCATTACATTTCACCTTCTTTGAGGCAGCTTCATGATTCCATATAACCTAATTAGACACCTGTCTCTGGTTGAGGAACTGGATAAAATGGTTTTGACAGGCTTAAAAGTAACTGAATTTCATCCCCTTAAAAGAATTTTGTAGAGATTGAAATAATTGATAATCTGAAGGGAAATCTCATGTGAGTTCGTCGGGTCCAGAAGGAAATTCAACCCAAGCTGTATCAGTTTCTGTCGGGTTTGCAAAGAGACGTGAGGTTCGCTGTCGTCCTGATGAAAGATGACGCCAGTTCCGGACACTTTTAATAGATTTCTGTCTTTAATAGGTTCGACTTGACTCACTACTTTGAGGAGGGAGATTGTAATACATAATGCCCTTCCAATTCTACCAAATACACAGCATCACCTTTGATTGCAGATCGGCTTTTGGAGTTCTTACTTTTATCTATGACCGTTTTCGCTCCACATTGTTGTAAACAAACCATTTTCCATCGCCTGTGATTGTTATTTTCATACATAAAATCGATTTTGTTGCGCAGACAATCACAGATGGAAATGCGGTGAATTGATTTGTTTTCTCGTTAAATCTTGAGTCACGAAAATATCGTAGCAGTTGACGTATCGAAGCGTTTTCAAAGCTTATATGAGATATGTAGAGTATTTCTTCACCGTTCCATGTCGTATGACCAGTATTGCTTTTAGTTGGAGTTTTTTTTTTTGGTCATCACCAAAGACTTCAGGCCTACCGGAACGTTCTCAGTATTCTGGATCTAAACCTAAGTAACCACTTACGAACAGTACTCTCAGCTATAGCACCATCTCCTTAAATGGTGCATATCATCTTTTGCTGTTTGTACAGATTTTTTTTTCCTTTTTGGAAGCAAAAGTACAACAAATGGTGATAATTCACCATATTTTCCTTCAGTTTCGCTTTTAACATAAAATATTTTTAAAAAATCCCCCCCAAAACATCAAAAATCCCCACCAAAAACATTAAAAATCCCCCTAAAAACATAAAAAAAATAAAAAAAACATAAAAAATAAAAAAAACATAAAAACTAAAAACAACATAAAAAATGAAAAACATAAAAAAAACGAAAAAAAATCACCCCCTTAAAAAAAAAAAAAAAAAAAAAAAAAAAATCCAAAGATGAATCTTACCGATATACACATTGAAATATCACGTTTCACAATTTCGGTCAGTCTATTGTCCCCATTGCTGTTTAAACCCCTCCCTCCCTCCTCCCTCTTTCTTTCAATGTTCAGTGAGTGTAAAATCCACCAAGCAATCTAATACAATAATAATATGTATTATTATTTACACTATTTACATTTGCTCTATTGTCTTCATCTTTGTTGTTGTTGTTGTTGTTGTTGTTATCACAAAGTTTCGGTTGTTATGATCTTTGGCCATCATCAGCTGTAGATCGAACCAGGTAAACTACAAGGGAATTCCGAGCTGAACCCTTTATTAAATCTACAGGTATGAAATATTCTTGTTTCACTGCCCATGTCTTGTGATAGTTCTGGTTCTTATTTTTCATTCTGCTCACTTATTAACTGAACAATAATGATTCCTCATCCGAGAAATCCAGACAGATGAAATGAGAGTAATCTAATATTTACCTTGAGTATAAATATTTTATGCGTTTATCTCCGAAACTAGTCTCACTAGGATAATTGTGTACAGATTCAGGATCATCTTACTTGATTTAATCTAGTGCAGCATCAATGGATTGTGTAGCAGATAAAAAAGGTTTCCTCGTGATATACATATACACTACACCGAAATCACATACTCGTACACACACATCGATAGCGATATATGGATGTGGATACAGTTGTTCTTCAAAATGTAAATATATTTTGCCATATATAAAATGCTTTTCTATTATATACATCCTTGTGCAAATTAATTGAAACAAATCGAGCAATTTCGTTATTATTTACGTTCTTTCGTATTTTCCCAATGAAACATGACCCAGTGCATATATTAGTAATTCGTATGTCCATTCCACGAAGTCGTTCCTTGTAGATTGACCACAGATTCTCGATTGGATTTAAATCAGGAGAGTTTCCTGGTCAGTCTATAGTACTTTGATTTTGTCTTTTCTATAAATATTTTCATAGCATCTGCTCTGATGAGTAATTTTCACTGGTGACCCAACTGCATAAAGGGCTACTATGTTGATATCGCGGACCCACCCCTTTTAATGTCAAAACAGTTAAACGTAACCGCCTTTTCTACCCCGACAGCTTTTTCTCTTGCCCTTCCCGACAGTGGAACTCCTTTCCTCTTAAATTCTTCCCTGAGAATTATAATCTTCAAAAATTTAAATGTAATATCAATCGACATCTTTTACCTTGATCCCCGTTTTTTTAGCCTTTCCTCACCCCCCATAACCAGTCTTTTCCCTCACTTTCACTTTCTGCAGCCCCTTGCGTACTAGTGGTACTCTAGGCCTTGTATCTTGGATTGTACTTTTAACAGCATCAACCGTAACTTAATAGCTTTGTTAGTGCCCACTAAATTGACTTTTATAGTAAAACACCCCCCACACAGATATATATATATATATATATATATATATATATATATATATATATATATATACACAGTGTACTGGAGCAGTAGGTCATTATTAAAAAAATCAACAAAATTACATTTCAAACTAGTCCCAACAGATAACATTGTATCTAAACATATGGTTCCATTATTAATATTTCGGTCTCTCACATGGTATGACGTCATAGAACCGCATCATGAATTTACGATATGCGTCTGCTATTCCGCGACCGTTATCTATGTCAACGTGACAGAATATCATCTTTGATAGTGAATATCTTTATTTAAATGTCCGTATAACCACTCTAAAAATGGCTCATGTGAGCCGAAAGCTTAGATCAAGGGCGAGCTTAATAAAAATTTCCTAATTGTTTGTCTTTATTTTCACTCGAAATTAAAGCATATATACGGGGTTTATAAGGGTTCATGATCAAACTTGATAGGCATTCATTGTCTGTTATATTTAACTATATATATATATATATATATATATATATATATATATATATATATATATATATATATATATATGTGTGTGTGTGTGTGTGTGTCTCTCAGACATTCTGGGTTGTATATTAATATTTTCTTTGTTTTATCATTTCAGTTAGGTTCCTCAACTAGTTTTAACTAGTTTCGGCCATCATCCGGAGAAAAAAAAACCTGCTTGTTCGTAGCAGTGAATTACAAGAGTGAATGACTGTTGTTTTTTTGTTCTGTTTTTTAAAGTGAACTTTATCTTTAGTTTTCATTAGTTTTTTTTTTATCGTTTATTTTGGTCAGTCCTTGTGTTGGTCAAAGTTGTTTCAAATCGTTTTTAAGGCTGGGAGATTGATGAGTCGCAGAATTCATTTTTTGGTCATTTTAACAGTTTTATTGGTTGCTGGGGTGTGTGTTAAGTGTATGTTAATTTTTAATTCTTTCGTGGGGTGTATCATATGCGTAAGTTCATATATTGGTCTGAGTGTGTTTATAAGTCCTCAACACTTCTACAAGCACGTCTCTCTTGTTTGGGTGAAAAATGTTGGCAGAGCTTGATTTATGGTCTTATATATTAATTCTATCTATAAAGAAAGACGAGTGGATTAATAGATAGCGGCTCGGATTGAGGAATCGGAGAGCCGAGTTTGAATTCCATCCGAATCCATTACATTCACTTACGTGCTAATACCCTTGGGAAAGGTATGACTCCTTTTCTTCTCCCCCCAGCTATGGGTAGATAGTAGAACAGACCGGGTTTTATAGCCTTGGATGGCAACTGGTCTACCGCAGAAAAAAATGTAACCTACTACGTGAAAAAAATCTGCCTCGTCAGTCATGTATCGCCTAAGCGTGTATCACGTATGGTACATAATTGACTGATGTTAAATTTGTGGTTATGCCCGATTAGACGAAGTGTTTTTTAGGGGCAAAAATCTATTTGTCTTCATATACATACATACATACATACACACACGCACATACATACATATATATATATATATATATATATATATGTATATATATAATGTACGTGTGTATTCGCGAGAATAATAGCTTTTTCAATGAATATTTTGCTATTCAAAACCACCAAAATGTGAAATGAGTTTTACGTTGTGTGTATTATATCCTGTATAATTATCTATTAAATATTCAATAAAAGTCTAATATTTGTATTCCTTGTATTTTCTTCTTTGTAGTACAAATGAACGAGTGTATACAACACCTACACATCGTGTGTGCATAGATAAATACACGCCCTAATACATCTATGTTATTTTCACAAATCGTGAACAAATATTTACGCCCAGACAACTGATTGTTTTTTCTTTTTGTCGCCATTCTTTACGATTTACTTTTATTCAAATGAATTCTAACATTCATATACACACTTCAGAGATATACACTCTCGCACGCAAATACTCGTTATAAATCTCTCTGTGTGTACACATGTGTACGCACACCTTTGGCTTAAGTATTTTCGATCAAGCCAAATATCAGTTTTTATTATTTCGGCACGTACGTTGCAGACAGAACAACGAATTAAGTCGCATATACTTAGCTGTATTTCTCTTTCTTTTGACCAATATCTTGGAAATGTTTCCCTGACAGGAATCGTCACTGCAAATCAAATCCTCAGAATGAAACAAAAAGGGAAAATAACGGAAGACAAATGGTAAACGAAAAATATAATTATGTCGAAAATATAAACTTAGAAAAAATATATGAAGAAAAAATGCTAGAAAATAAAAGCGGGAAAATAAAACATTTAAGAAATAAAAAAAGAAAGAAAATCTGATAGCAAGAAGGAAAATAAAAATGGACTGTAAGAGTGAAAGAAATAAAATTCGATAGAAAAACTAGAAAGAAACGGAGGAAGGCAAGGCCGATAATGAGTATAGAAAGAGTGAGTGAGAAAAAGAAATAAAAACAATTCTACATTGAGTTAAAAAAGTGAAGTAATCTTCAAATTATGAAGGAAAAATTCATACAGCAATAGAGAAAAAATGGTCAGTAAAAGTCAAAGTAAGAAAATGTGATACTAAGATTGAAAGAGAAGAATTATAATAGTGTTAAAAATGGAAGTGGATATTCAGCGTGAAGAGAATGTTGAAAGTAACAAAGAATAAAAGAAATATAGAAAGGTTGCAATATGATAGGTCCTGATCTGGCATCGCGTCTACAGTCACTTTCTCAAAGACGTGATGTGGCTTCCCTCTGTCTTTTCTACAAATATTTTCATGGCAAACTGCTCTGACGAGCTGCTTTCACTGGTACACAACTGCATGAATTTAAGCGTGCTACTAGGTTGACATCTCGGTCCCACCCTTTCACTGTCGAAACAGTTAAATGTAACCGCCTCTTCTACTCCAACAGCTTCTTCTCGATAGTGGAACTCCCTTCTTTTACTTGCTTCCCTGTAATCTTCAAAAATTCAAATATAATGTCAAATATCAAACGTAATATTTTCTGATGCCTTGGCCCTGATCTATATATATCCTTTTCTCAAACACCCCACTTTACTCTTGATCTCACTCTATGTAACCCCTTGAGTGCTAGTGGCACTCCCGCCTTTCTTGAGCTGAAATGCTTAAAAAGAAAATGTTTTCTTTAATCTGATTATTAAATTAGCCATTCTTCTATATTATTCTACCTCTGTCCCATGTGATTGTTCCATTTAGTCTATTAAATTTGTTCGGAAATGGAACAATCATTATCAGTTTCAGAAAATAAACCTTCCTCTTACTTGCTTCCCTATTAGCTATAATCTTCAAATATTCAAATGTAATGTCAATCGACATTTTCTACGGAAATGGAACAATCATTATGGGACAGAGATGGGACCCCCCTTCCTCTTACTTGCTTCCCTGTTAGCTATAATCTTCAAATATTCAAATGTAATGTCAATCGATATTTTCTAATGCCTTGATCCTGATCCCTGTCCTTTTCTTTATCCTTTCCTCAAACACCCCCTCTTTTGCTCTCACTCTCTATAACCCGTTGAGTGAGAGTGGCACTTCCGCCTTGCTTTCGGGGAAATACTTAAAAAAAAAACTGAAAGAAAGACGATAAAAAGACAGAATGAATGGTAGAAAGATTTTATTGAAAAGTGAAAAAAAAAGACAGAAATAGAAAAAAGACACAAAACAGATGGAAAAACAAGGAAAACTGAAATAAACTATGAAGTAAAAAGTTGGAAAGAAAGAAAACAGAAAAGTAAAATGAAAGGAAAAACTTCGTGAATAAGGATTAAATAAAAATGAGTGAACGGTGAAAAAATGTATTAAAAATTTAAAATAAGAATGTAGAAAAGTGAACTTAAAATTAAAAAAAAAAACATAAAAAACTGAAAGTGTAGTTTCTTATATTGTATCTATTATAGGAAAAAAAAAACTTTCACTATTTTTTATAACTTTTCGATTAAAAATCATTCTTTGTCGATAGTATGTACGAATAAGAGATGTTGAATACTGACACTTATTTGATCACAGTTTTGATCACTTATTTCTATTCGAAACATCTCAGAATTTCAGAAAATAGATAATCATACATTAATAAAAAACAATGTTTAATAATTGGTAGTCGTCTGAATACAAAAAAGCTCTGTTACTTGGCATTAGATGTGACGTAGAGAGCGTGAAAGGAAGCCTAATGTTCTATACTTAGTACAACAGGTAAAAATGTTTCGATCTTATGCGAGAAGAAACAATTGTCGCACATTTCCACCCTTGTGAAAGTTAACTGAAATAAAACGAATAATTCCCTATTTACTCTTTTTTCGTATTTTTCTAATGAAACATGACCCAATGCACATGTTAATACTTCGTATGTCCATTCCACGAAGTCGTTCCTTGCTGATTGACCACTGATTCTCGATTGGATTTAAATCAGGAGAGTTTCTAGGCCAATTTGCTGACTGGTAAGCCTTGCCAGTGAGTTCGTGCAGTGTTACAATTTCCGTACGCTTACTCGAAGTGACGTCCATCGCAGACAATGGTCGTAAGACAACTAATCGACATTCGAGACAATAGTGTATGGGAGTGATGAAAATCTGATGTAATCATGGATGACGTAATATTTTTCAAGGCCAAAAAAATTTCATCATATACGCCGAAATAGATTCATTTTACTGCACACCATTTCAAATAACCTAATCTGGGGAATAAAGAGAAATCGATTCCACCCTGTCATTCCAGTTGGTCTAAAACTGACCGTATGTTGAAAGAAAGGAAACTAAATTGGTTGTTTCAATTAATTTGGGCAAAGGTGTATATTGATTGAAAACCGGATCGGCTTGTGGTTGGGAAGAATTTAATTTGATAATTCTTGCAGATTAACGTATGTTTATTGACCTTATGTTTGGAACCAATTCCTATTTAGCCCTCTACCAGAAACTTGATTAAGAATTTTTTTACGTTACCCGGTGCAAGATGCACTTGAGAAAGTACGGAGAGTGCACCAGATGAAATGTTGCAAGTTAAAAAATATAAACCTGCACATTGGTTGATGATAAGCATTTATCTCAAAATTTCAGCCGTCACCTGTGTGTTATGTAGAGTGTAAATAAATTATAATTTTTAAACTATACTAGGAAGAGATGGTGATTGTGGGAGTGTGCACACAACTTTTAAGTGCTACCATTTCTTTCGTGGTTGAGATAAATATATACTAAACGTAAAACAAATATTTGGTGCGTCATTCTGGACGTAATTGTGCGTCTAGTGATTATCCAATTTGTTAAATTCTATCGGTGTCCTTCTAGATGATGAGTGCATTCGGGTCGGAGTCGCGACCCGCCCAGGGCTCAAATAACGAGAGCGCCAGAGATGCAGATGTGAAGCTTCCATTGATGAGTTTGGTTTGCATCCTCTCTTCTGTCGTCGTAGTGCCGGGCGCATTCCAAGGTATACAGCAATTAGCGATATCATCATCAGAGGTCTGGATGCAGCTGGGTTACCTTCTCAAATCGAATCCGTAGGCCTCGACCATGGTGATAGAAAGCCGGCGGATGGAATTAGCATTTTCCATTTTAAAGTGGGGAAGTCGTTGATTTGGAATGCGGCCTGTACCGATACATTTCGTACCGGTAATTTTATCAGGACCGCGGTTGAGCTGGGGTCTATCGCACTGAACGCGGAGACCAAAAAAAAATAAAAATAGTTAAATATATTTCTCTTGTGGACATATTTATTTTGACTCCAGTGGCAGTGGAGTCTTCTGTGGTTATTCGCCCTCGTTTGATGGCGTTCCCTCAGAGTGTTGCAGTTTTTTGTGTATATATATGTACTAGTGAGCTAGCTCCAATGACTTGACTCACTTCATAGTCCACTAATAGGTTAACCAATCAGAAGACGTAGAATATTTGATCCGTCGTGTATAAAGGCGGCCATTTTGTTTACTCTATCCGAATGTTCAGTGCCAGCTTGTCAAGCGAAGAGGAACAGAAGGAAGAACTGCGCTCTGCTACTTTTACCAAAATATCCACTGCTAACCTGAACAACGCTTCCCTACTGTCTTCGAAATATTCATTGCTAACCTCTGGATTCTATACTCAAAGACGACCGTCATCATGAACAACACCTCCAATCAGCATGGCTGATGCTCAACTCCACGAAAGCGTCTCTTTGCGCCTTCTTCGTCTCACGGTTTCCACTGACCTCAATTGGAACAACTACATTAAATCAATTGCTTCATCTACCGAAAGGAAAGTTGGTTCCCTGTTTCGTGCCAGAAGGTTTTTCTCGCCTGAGTCCATCCTTCAAATCTACAAATCTATTATTCGTCCTTGCATTGAATCCTGTTGCTATATATGGTCGGGCGCCCCCACTATTCATTTCGAGGTCCTCAACAAAATCCAGAGACAGAATGTGATAGGCATCTCGATTTAGTTACTTTCTCACAGACATGCTATGGCTTCCCTCCCTTCTACCTCCCCGAACGAAACTTTTGTAACCTGAACTACGCTTCCCTATTGTCTTCGAAATATTCACTGCTAACCTCTGGATTCTATACTTAAAGACGACCATCATCATGAACAACACGTAGGATTGGCAGGATTGTGTCTCGAATAAAAAGACAAACCTCGCGAAGCGGAGTGGCTTTTGAAGCGTGTAATGCTTTCCCCATCATTGCGGACGGCAGGGGATAGCAAAAAAAAAAAAAATGTTTTTGTTCATAGTTACTTTGTTGATTTTTCAGTTTACGATATGAATATATTTGTTTCATAATTGCTGACGTCAGAATATTTTTGCTGACGTGATTTTTGTAAGGTTAGAAAATCGCATATAGCCTTACTTTTTGCCTTCCAATACTTTGACATAATTACACAAATATTTCTAATTACATTCAGTATGAATTCTTTGCATTGTAATTGACGTTATTACCTTCAAGCATTTAGTTTATTTACCTTTCAGATACTTACGCTTTTCTGTTAATCTTCTGAAAATAAAAGAGTAAAATGTAAATTTAAAATAAAATGTAGAATGTAAAAGATTAATTTCTCAAAGTTTGAAATAATCTAAGCCATTGCTTAGAATTTTTTCACAACTCCAAAATAACCTACCTGTCATAGCGTTAGATGTTTCTTTTTTAATTCGGGCAATTCAGACCACATTAGATTTCTTTTATGTCATATATATATATATATATATATATATATATATATATATATATATATATATATATATATATATATGGAAATATATATATATATATATATATTGTACTCGCTTGGAAAAAACCTTAGGTATATTGGCTTGGGTAGAACAAACTAGTACACAAGGAAAAATGAGGAATAAAAAATAAAGAACTAAGAACATGAAATTGAGGCGAAAACAATCGTCAGAGTTCCATCTCAGTCTAAAGAAAAAAAACCTGCAAAACGAGTAAAAAGACAACTACGCAAAGTGCTCAGTACACGAAGTAGAGCAAACCTAATATAAACCTAAAAAGAGCCAGGCAAACCTACAGGTTTCACCAAAATGGATCGTCAGGCATTATATATATATATATATATATATATATATATATATATATATATATATATATATATATATATATATATATATATATATCAGAAAATATGACAAACTGGAAAATTTCTTGTGATGCCGTTTCATCCGTCTATATTTCTGAGATGAGGTATTATGTCATCAAGGAGACATGGCACAGTGGATAAAGGCGTTAGTTAGATTCAGTCACAGGACCCAAGGAGTGTGAGTTCAATACCCGGCTAAGGCTGTGGAGAACTTTCAGAGGGAAATCAACAGGAGATAACTGATAACTGACATCCATTAAAATATGGCACGTGGAACTAGAACAGTCCACTCCAGTGTGCGAAATAAAGTGTTCAATTCGACATTCTAACAACCTAAATAGTGAGGATAATATAAATAATGCCTTTTCATCCGTTAAAATTTCATTGTACTAAGTTTTGTTGATGTTGCGACGTCTACATATTTGCACGAAACGAGAGATGCGGGTAGTTTTAAAATTTTTGAAAGATGTTTTTGGAAGAATTTTTTCTTTCAGTATGGTCAGATTCATCTGTATTCGTTTTTTTTCCTCTCCATCACCTTTTCCCCTGATTATCCTACTCAGTGACAACAGAAAATCTACCAAGAACGGTGACAAGGACCTGGATACAAATTTTCCGTTGCTGAACTAACGATCAAGGCAATTTCCAGGTTTTTTTTTGTCTCAGTGGATTATTTTCTCATTTAATCAAAGTAGCATTCCCTATGTCAAAATTGTGGTCCGTTTTGTTACGGTGAACAGCCAATGCGTTTTGTGTTCATATAGTCTCTTGTTTACACTTCTTGGGGTTTCACCAATGTATTCCCTCTGGCAATTCCTGCATTTGATAGAGTAAATTCCTCCTTTAAGTTTTGGTTGGATTTTTTTTATTGATTTCGTCTTTGATTATTTTAGATGTAGCTGTGACGAATTTTATGATGAGTTTAGATTCTTTTTCAGTTGTAGTTGTGGTAGAGTTAGTAGGTTGAATAATATTTTTTTTGATTCATTGGGCTTGTCAGGAAGAACAACTCTTTTATTTCGAAATATTTTATGATCCTTTTGTTTCTCATTGAATATGGAATAGGTCATTGAAGGATCTTGAATGTATTTTCAATATATTTCTCCTCTTCGTGTAAATACTGAGGGCTGAAAATTCTGAGTGCTCTTAAATAGAATCCAATGATCATTACGGATTTTATTTTATTGTTATAATAGGAATAGAAGTTTTGCGTGAAGGGTTATAAAACAATTAAGATTGGTTCGAGAAATGATGGAGTAGTTATCGGCATGATTATCTTTTAATGACTCCTGTGTGTTCTTAGATCTAGTTCCATTTTCGTGTGCTTTTGTCAGTATGCGTGTATATATGTGTATATCCCCTCTTCATACATACACACTGTCTCACTACGAGGAATCAGTACACCCACACACAGATACAGCAACACATACACAAGCACACACACATACCGACCCATTACAAGGACTCAGTACATGCACACACATACTTCCCAAATTACATGGAATCAGTATACATACGCACACACATACATATACACATATATGTACACACATACACACATACTTCCTAAGTTATGTGGGGTTTGTGTGCGTGCCTGTGAGTAGATCTCCTGCTTTTGTCAATGTGTGGGTGTATATATATATATATATATATATATATATACACACACATTCGCGCCTCACAGATACTCGCATGTCAGCGTGCGTGCATGTATGTGAGTTGTTTGATCACTGTATTTGGTCACTATGTGTGCATGTTGTGTGCTTTTGCGTCTGGGGTTATTATTTATTTAGTTCTGGTTTAAATTTGTTTATGAAGATTTTTTCTTGTATTTGTAGGTAAGAATAATTGTCTGTTTGATATATTGGCATTATATTAAATTTACCCTGGTTACATTTGAAGATGTGTTGCGATACAAACATTTTTCTGTTGTCTGGTAATTTTACGTTGGTTTTGTGCACGGAGATCCTTTTGTTCAGTTGTTGGCCGATACCTATATATGGCTATTTGCATTTTGTGCATCTAAGTACATAAATCACATTTTTGGAGTTTCAGTTTAAATTTTTATTTATTATGAATGTCGTTTTGGGGTTTTCAAAAGTGTAGAAGATTCCTTCTATAATGATGTCACAAACCCCACATCTTTTTTTGTTGTATTTTGTGACTCCTTGTATTGTGTGTTGGTTAAATTTGTATGATGTCAATATGTGTTTTATGTTTTTAGATTGGAGTTTGTTTTTAATTATTTTGGTTGTTTTCAGTATATTTTTCAGTTTATTATTCTTGCTAAGAAGGACAAGATTTTTTGTAATTTCTGTGAATAATTCTGGATTGTTTTGGTTGTACATTGAGACATATGCTAGAGTTTGTTCGACGTTACGTTTCTTTTTTATTTTCTAAGTTGGTCTTGAGGAATTTGTTTTGAGAGTTCAAAACTATATATATATATATATATTCAATTGCATAGAAATAGTTTGTAACTCCAGGTTTAACGCTTTGCGATCATAATGTTAGCTCTATCACATTCCCCCTAGCACTTTCCCTAAGTACAGCATATATATATATATATATATATATATATATATATATATATATATATATATATATATATAATTTAAGTGTTCTGGAGATTGCGCTGATTAATTAAGCAAACTGTCGCCGCTTGGTGTTGACCTCAGTGTCCCACTTTTATATTTCCATTCGCCCTATCTCTGATATCAAAAACTTTTACACATAAATATAGCAGACCTGAAAACTATAATTTTGTCATATTATTTATAATAGCCATTATGATATTGCCGCTCAAGTTGTTACAAAAAGAAGAGAAATGCTGAAAATATATCGCCGACTGTGATTGGTGAGTATATAAAATGCCTCGGAACACATTATGATCTTCTCTTTTCTTTTCTCTCTTCATCAAAATCAGTCCGTGAGTCATCTACTGACTGATCAGACACTTTCCCATACAAAACAGCGAGGTAACACCCAATCAGTTATGGTGATTCACTTAATTTCGTCAAGGGTTTTACAGATGATACTCTTTTTTATTTTCCGTTTTTTTCTTTCTATCACTCAAAGTAGCTTTTTGTAGCATGTAATTGCTATGGTCCATAGTTTATATTTGCATTTTGTAGTCTTCATATATTTATTTTAGTCAACCAGCTTAAAAATCGGATATAATAAGTAGTTTATAGCTACTTATTAGTAATTATTATTAATAGTAATTCCTAGGAAAAATAATGAGGAAAAAGTCATGGAAAATTTGATACTCTTAAAATATATTGACGACAAGAAGGACAGAAGAAAATAACGAAAAAACTACCGAACGAACATTTGTAAATGAATGGTAGAACATAGAACGGTTGGCAAAGTAATAGGATGTGGTGGAGAGCCTTGACCATCAACGTCTTGAAGAGATACGATATATGGAGGAAGAACAATTATAGCTGGGAGAATTTTCGACGTTAATGCTTGCAATTTACGCATCTAATGGATGTCATTCACAAATTTAAATAAGTGGATTTTATTATTTAGAAATTGATTTTCAATTTATGAATTCAAAACTTTACAGAAAGTCCATTTTTCCGCAATTTCAAGAACTCCACATTTCCACAATTTCCTGGCAAAAATACCCCTCTATTTATGCCGTGATTTATTCTCTTGTTTTAGACATTTGAGAGCGATTTGCTTTAAGAAAAATTACAAAATGCATGTTTGTTGGTGGTCGAATATTGACTTTAGCCAGTAAATATTTCTTCTCTTTGGTCGATTGCAATGGTTCCGTAAAAGAAAAAAAATATTAGAAAAATAAACATATTTGATATTATAGTGAAAAGATGATACAGGATTGTAATGGACGAAGTTGCTGGTGGCCATCAGTTTGTAGCCGGCGGAGTTTCGACTTAATGTTGATGAATTTTTCGGAATAAATAAATTCAAGAAAGTGGAAGATTTTTATACATATATTTTTAGGTAAAGAATAACGTAGCTCACAAAAGAAAAACAGAAAATAATATTTACGTATATAATGATAGCTTCCCTCCAACACAAAAAAGAAAACAAAAAAGAAGAAAAAATTGGAAGAAAAATATTTATAACATTAGCTTAGCTATGTGTGTGTGTGTGTGTGTGTGTGTGTGTGTGATATTCAGATGGTTTTGTTGTAATTGCCTGCCCGGGAGTATCTCCACGAAAAAAAGATGGATCCTGTATTATAGCTAATCCAAACTAGAGCAAAAAGAGAAAAACAGAGTTTCCGTTCTTCTTTTCATAGTTTTGACTAAAACGGCACCTAGCGGGTATCCTGGTAGACAAAATTGGAATTATCCCCACAATAAGGCAATATCAAAAACTGCGAACGGTGAAAGTGAAAATTCTACGCATAACTAATGGTAAATGTTCAACTTTGCAGTTATTATTATTATTGTATTAATTTTCATAGGATTTCTTTCAGTTGAATTTAAAAAAGAAAAACACCAGCTATAGAGACGACAGTCTAATTATGCTTGCGTGCTTTTTGTCACGTATTTTCCAGTGAGAGAGAAATATGCCAATTAATATCCCTTTCTCATTGATTTCACTGATGGATATTTCAAAGACCGGACGAATCGAGCACTTAGGCTTATGAATCAAGAGGTAGAGAATAAACAAAAACAACAAGGACATTCAGATAAATTTCGTATGAAGTCTACCTGAATAGAATTCGAAAATTTGAAAAAGAAAGTATTCTTAAAGATTACTCAAATTATTGTTTGCAAATCTAAAATTTAAAAAAAGAGAACAAAACAAGCATTATTATTTACTTATTTATTGTATTTTTTCCAATGAAACATGCCCCAGGGTCCATTCCAAGATGGCGTTTCTTGCAGATTGACCACGGATTCTCAATTGGATTTATTACAGGAGAGTTTCCGGGCTAGCGTATAGTTCTTTGATTTGTTCACTGGTAAGCCTTGCCTTTACAATTTTCGTACGCTTACATAGCATGACGTCCATCTCAGACAATGACCGAAGGACAACTAATCGACAGTCGAGACAATATGTCTGAGCGCGATAAAAATCTAATAATTGGATAATTAAGAATAACGTTTGTTTTTCAAAATTGTAGTTCCAGTGTTTGTGCAAGTTTTATGTGATAACATTCGTCTAACACTCTATTTGCTTTCCATAAATGTAAGGTTTTCACAAACGTCATTGCATTTGCTCCGTGTTGACGCTTATTAATTATTTTTTCTGATCAGACTTGCTGACATCAACCAGTAAAAATCATACTGTTGTATTTCAGTTTGATTGAGCTTGATCAAATTATATTTGGAAATGCATACATACGTGTTAGGAAGTTTTAAAGATCGAAAAAACGAGAAAAAAAAACGCATATCATACATAATGAAGTTGAGTAAATGGATAGCGAAAAAGAGTTTAGGAGAAATAACAAAACAACAAAATCTATTAAGGGCTAAAAAAGGCAGGAAATTGTGGAGAGCCATAACCGCTTATGGCCTGAATGGAAACCGTACATAAAGAAGATATGAAGGCAATAGGGGCAGGGGAAAAATGCATGTCATACTTAATAAGTTTGTGTAAATGGATGTGAGAACAAGCTTTAGGAGAGATAACAAAACGACAAAATCTATTAACAGCTACGAAGGAGAGGAAATTGTGGAGAGCCATGATCGTCTAGGCCCTGAATGGAAACGGTACATAAAGAAGAAGATCTGTTAGGACAAACTGAAGGCAAGAGGGATAGAGGAAAACAACGCATAACCTACTTAGTGGGCTTGAGTAAATGGATGTCAGAACAAGATTTAGGAGAGATAACAAAAAGACAAAATTTATTAAGAGCTATAATGGACAGGAAATTGTGGAGAGCCATTATCGCCTATACCCTGCATTTTTATAAAAAATTATCACCTGCATTGAATTTTGAAGAAAGATTTAATACCGGAAATACATTTTTTGAGGAAAATATTACCTGCAATACATTTTCGAAAAGAAAAAAATTCCAGCAATACATTTTTAAGGAAAAAAATATCAGCAATAAAAATTTTGTCGGCATTAAAAAAACCATTGTGTTTGATATGCCGTAAAACAAACCAAACCAATCTACAGGACGTGCGAAGAATACCATGGACAGAACATATGATCACCGCCGAAATTTTAGAGAAAATGGAAACAAAAAGGAAACTTATACTTACCATCAAGAAGTGAGTTCACATTTTTAGGGTACATCAAAAAATATGGCTTGGGAAATTTGATACTCACAGGGCAGATTGAAGGAACAGTAAAAAAACAACGCATAACCTACTTGATTAAATTTGATGGCAAAACAATGATTAAAAGAGATGACAATAAGAGCAAAATATATTAAAAGCTACAAAGGGCCGGGAATTATGGAAAGCCATGATCGCTAACGTCCCAAAGGAGCCCAGCTCATAAAAGTAGCGGTAGTCTAATTGTTTATCATCTGGCTGCTAATTAGCTTTCTTTTTGTCTTCAGTTTATCTTAATAATAACTATATTTTTTTTTTACTCTATGTATCAATAAAAGAAGAAGAAAACAAAATCGAAAGTGATGGAGAGACGAAGAAAAGCACAAATATATTGAAGGGTAATAACATAACGTGACCAAAAGGTAATAATAGACGATTTTAAAAGAAACGAAACGGAAACGGAAACGGAAATGGAAACTGGCAGAAACAGAAGATCGGACAGATGGTGTTTTTCGTATTAGCTCTTAAGACGTTCAAATAACCTGAGTATAATGATGGAAGAGTCGACTTATGTTTCTTTTTAGATATCGAAATAAGAAGAAGTAGATATGAGGCCGGTATAATTCGGCGAATGGAAACAGCTTTCAAAGACCGTCTACTTTTTTATACAGATAATATTGAAAGAGAGTTAACTTCCAAAAATACACTGAATGCTACGGTGTATACCATCCGCCATTTTCCTTGTTTCCTTCTTTTAACAAATTACATTTATAATTTACCAAATCGGAACTGTCTATTGGGATATATATATATATATATATATATATATATATATATATATATATATATATATATATATATATATATGTGTATGTGTGTATTGATGCATGTTTCACTTTGTCTATTTATTTTAAGTAAGTTCCTTTCATATTCTCTGATAAGTTTAATAACATTATCATGAAAGGAACTTATTTAAATAAATAGATCCGGCTTGTCTATATTATTTAATGAAACATGCATAATTTGCTTTATATATATATATATATATATATATATATATATATGTGTGTGTGTGTGGGTGTATGTATGTATGTATTATAGTGAAAAGAATGAACAGTAAGATATATAATCCGGTGTTCGTATTGATATTTTTTTGCAAAAAAGAGTGCTCAATGTAAATTTACCACATATATATATATATATATATATATATATATATATATATATATATATATATATATAGTCGAAGATTGCGTTTAAACATGAAACGGACGGTCGCCGCTGGGTATTGACGTCGATGTCCACTTTTATATTTACATACGCTCTGTCCTCGATATTACTTTAACTTATAAATCTACCATACCTAAAGCACATACACATACACACAAAAAAACACACACACACACTATATATATATATATATATATATATATATATATATATATATATAAAAAGGAGGTGTGTAATTTTTTCGACGTGACTCATTTTCAATGTTCCGATATTTGATTATTGAAATGCTGATTTTGGGTAGTCAATCCAAATAAATAAATAAAGTAAATACTAAACAAATTAACAAAATTAATCCCGCCAAAATAACCGTTAGAATAGACTAAAACAATCATTTCTAAACATTGGTCGAAAAAATAGCTATTACTGCTAGATAGTGATAAAAAATAAAAAATTACTACGTTACTTAAAATGGAAAACCAAAAAGAATAAATAAAAATATACAAAATAAAAGAAAAATAAGTAAATAAATAAGTAAAATAAATAATATATATATGTTAAACAAATGACTTCAAATACATGAAATTGCATATTTCGCTGCATCGTCTTCATTTTTTTTTTAGTATACTGGTCCTACAAAAGCTGTATAAATATGGTGGAAGCAGAACCTTAGATCTATAGCAATAAAAACCCGCCAAAGAAATTGTGACAGCGGCACGTAATCACACGAATGAAGGAAAAGGTAATGCAAATAGAATATTGATGAATAAAATTAAAACAAGTGTTAAAATTCTGTAGGAACTTAGTGGAAGACTAAGGCGTTCTAGCAATACGTACAACACTAACAATAAGCGTATTCCACGTGATACAAAAATAAAGTGATTCTACATAAATAAAACCATTGTACAGGTAGGGTGGCCACTGAAAATTGAATGACAAAACAAAAATAACTTTTACAAACACATGGGTATCTTGGGGTGTTGTTCATGATGACGGTCGTCTTTGAGTATAGAATCCAGAGGTTAGCAGTGAATATTTTGAAGACAGTAGGAAAGCGTTGTTCAGGTTAGCAGTGGATATTTTGGTAAAAGTAGCAGAGCGTAGTTCTTCCTTCTGTTTCTCTTCGCCTGACAAGATGGCCTTTGACATTCGGATAGAGTAGACAAAATGGCCGCCTTTATACACGACAGAGTGAATATTCTACGTCTTCTGATTGGTTAACCTATTAGTTGACTATAAAGTGAGTCAAGTCATTTGGACTGGCTCACTAGTTACATATTATACACAAAAAAACTGCAACATGGGGTAGTAATGTTTGGATCATACGAATCTTGTATAGAAAATATTTAAAGTACACTTTCAGAAACTTCTGAAGCAATGTTCAGGCAATGCCTAGTTGAGCAGGGCGACGAGAGATGGAACCTGATGGATCCTCAAGGACACTCTGCCGTACAGCTTGCATTAGTGCGCTCAGTGCGCTTAGGACCTCTTCCCGGAAGTCCGCCGACTAATCCAGTTCTTTCAAACCGCGTGATTAGTTTCCGAATCAGGTCGCCGGTATTTTTGTGAATTTGTATAATTGATCATTCACTGGAATAGAAAAAAACATCATTGGGTTTTACTCGTTGCTGGAAATCATATGGAGTCATTTTAATCTCCAACCGATACTTGATAACCGGCAAAAAATAAAATAAAATAAAAAAGTTATAACTTTTTCAAAGCCTTCAGTTTTTCAGTGGCCACTCGATAAAAACCTGTGAATATCCACGATGATTATATCTACACACGCTCAATTTCGATAATGTACACTCTTTCTCGGTAAATATATCAAATTTTAAATTGTCCCCCCGACACCCCCCACATATATATATATATATATAAGCAAGTGTAAATGGATATAAATCCGACAGAATGAAGAAATTTTGAAAAAACAAACAAAAAAAAACAAACAAAAATGTGACGACAGCGTGACCATGTTAGACGGAAGGCTGATCATTTTAAAAATTTTCAGTTATCTGTTCTGAATAAGACTTGTGTTTTTATGTCCATCGTATTTGTCATATTGAACTGAATTGTATTTTGATGAATATTGTCTTGAAAAAGGTTTAATAAACCGAAACGTCAGACGTCGACATTTCTTTCATTTAACTACATTTAAGGATTTTTGTTTGTTTTTTCAAAATTTCTTCATATATATATATATATATATATATATATATATATATATATATATATATATATATATATCCAAGTAAGATGAGAACGAATAGATTAAAATTCCTACATCGTAGCATTTAATTTAAAAGACGGCTCAAAATAAATTTCACTTACCAGTAATTTACAATCGCCTGGTGAGATGCATTTCATACGCATCGAAACACGACTCCAATTGCGTCAGTTATGTGATTTTGACATGTAATTTGATGTAATATTCGATGTAATATCTGATATATATATATATATATATATATATATATATATATATATATATATATATATATAGCCACATTCTCGAAGTTTCAGACCTTGTCTACTCTGGCCTTCTTCAAGATCTGTCTATATTTCTGAGATGAGGTATTGTAACAGTATTATTACACTACTTACATCTTTCGGACTGTTGTCCTTGTGTTTATTGTCACATTACCGAAGCTTCAGCTGTTGTACGCTATGGCCTTCTTCAGGATCTGTTTATATTTCTGAGATGAGGTATTGTAACTATTTACACTATTTACATCGCTCGGACTGTTGTAATCATGTTTACTGTTATATTCACGACGTTTCGGCTTTTGTACGCTCTGGCCTTCTTCAGGTGATATATTTTGGAATTTCGAATCGAACTCTTTATTTAGTCCATGCCTTTCCCGGATATCTCAATTTCTGATAATTCTTTTTAGTAACTTAACTCTCCAAGTTTGTAACTATATGCATCTATATTTAAATAAATACAAAAAGGTGTATATAAATATTTAATTTCAATTTCCATCTACATAAGAATAAAACCGATGTGAAGATTTTCAACAAATTCCGCAAAAAAACAGCCCTAATTTAATATATTGATATTATTTACACTCGGACTCATTCTTTGTTGTTCTCATCGCAAAGTTTTGGCCGTTGTGAACGCCGGCCTTCTTCAGGTGTTTGCCAATCCGGTTCGCCTTCAGGGATATTCGAAATAAAGCCTTTAATTAATTTAAGAGAGGAGATCATCTCGTTCTGCTGTACTTGTTTTGGCATATATCGTTTTTTTTAGTACGTCTAAGTTATTGCTGGCATTGCTTCCACTGACTCTGTACCACCCAAACGAGGGATTTAACTCACAATTACGATGTTAGCAAATTAAAAAAAACACAGCAACGTTTTAGTTCACGAGACTATTATTCCGTGGAACATTCAGGCAGAAATAATTTAATGTTCCATATTTTCTTTCAGTCTTTGAGACGAGATAGATTCATGAAAATGTTGACCATCGAACTGAAAAATAAAACAAAAAAATTGGTTCTTAATCAGATTAAGACAAGTCCACTGATGATTTCTTATAACTGATATCATATATCAGTATACAAACCCAATTAAAATGTACACTTTACCCCAGCTTCAATTTCTCAGATAACTCATTGGTTGAAAGGCGAGAGAAAAACAATAAGCACGCAGACTGTCAGACATTATTCGTGAATTTTATTGATAAATATAATAATAGGAAAAAAGTAATTCGTCAAAATCTATTAGATATTGTTGTTAAATGAAAGAATATCTATCTCAGTTTATTGATATCTTTCACAGTTTATACATATCTGTCTGTCTATCTATCTATCTATCTATCTATCTATCTATCTATCTATCTATCTATCTATCTCAGTTTATTGATATCTTCTACTTTATTCATATCTATCTATCTATCTATCTATCTATCTATCTATCTATCTATCTATCTCAGTTTATTGATATCTTCTACTTTATTCATATCTATCTATCTATCTATCTATCTATCTATCTATCTCAGTTTATTCATATCTTTCACAGTTTATTCATATCTATCTATCACAGTTTATTCATATTAATCTATCACAGTTTATTCATATCTATCTATCTATCTATCTATCTATCTATCTATCTATCTCAGTTTATTCATATCTTTCACAGTTTATTCATATCTATCTATCTATCTATCTATCTATCTATCTATCTATCTCAGTTTATTGATATCTTCTACTTTATTCATATCTATCTATCTATCTATCTATCTATCTATCTATCTATCTATCTATCTATCTATCTATCTATCTCAGTTTATTCATATCTTTCACAGTTTATTCATATCTATCTATCACAGTTTATTCATATTAATCTATCACAGTTTATTCATATCTATCTATCTATCTATCTATCTATCTATCTATCTATCTCGGTTTATTCATATCTTTCACAGTTTATTCATATCTATCTATCTATCTATCTATCTATCTATCTATCTATCTATCTATCTATCTATCTATCACAGTTTATTCATATCTATCACAGTTTATTCATATCTATCTATCTATCTATCTATCTATCTATCTATCTATCTATCTATCAGAGTTTATTCATATCTATCTATCTATCTATCTATCTATCTATCTATCTATCTGTCTATCAGAGTTTATTCATATCTATCTATCTATCTATCTCGATTAAAATTTACAGGGTTCATAAGAAAGAGTGCTCAACATCGAGGATAGAGATTTAATAGATATAAAGAGTGTGTAAACGTAAATATTTAGTACATGGTTATATAACAGTTCTTATAAATATCCGCTGATGCTCTTTGGTACCTTGTTACAGACGCCTGTTCAGGCTCGTTTGCGTTTCTTCAACCACTACAGAGCCAACCTGTCACTTATATTGCAACTAAGATATATATATATATATATATATATATATATATATATATATATATATCTGGTGGAATCCCTAATTTGAAGAAGGGCAGTACTCTCGATTACGATGACTGGTAACCTCGTGGTAGCGCAACCATAAGCGGTTTCTAAACATTTTAGTTCAGTTTCCTCTCATAAAATGTTTTCAGACATTTTCCGAAGTAATAGCACGTTTTTTCAATTTAGAGCTAAATAAATTCTTATTCTTAAAAGTACTGTCCAATAGTGTTGCAAAAACCTCATAGAATTCCAGTAAAATATCTTTAATCATTCCCAAGATGTAACGGTTTAAATCCTAATCTAACAATTGGACAAATTTTTGCTGTTACATACGGTATATATATATATATATATATATATATATATATATATATATATATATATATAATTTATTCGAAAATTATAACATAAATATGTTATAAAATCACTACAAAATAGCCATTTTGTTTCAACACTTCTGGTGTCTTAGTGATGGCGCTGAATATAGAATAGAATTTTAAAATGGTTCAAATCGACCAAACACCCCTCGATAGGGGAAACACTGTTACATAAGCTTCAATGACCAATCAAAATACAAGTATATGAGAATTCAAAAAACTTGACAACGAACCTTGATTATAATAATTAATGGCTTAATGTTAGGGTTAGACTAAAATAGAAATCATTCTAATTAATATTAAATTTTATATAGAATTGAAAATTAAATATTATCAATTTCAAATTTAATCTGTATTAAGTTTAAAATATAAATTTATTTAAAGAAGAAACTGAAAAAAATGCATATATTTTATTATTTATTTTGTTTTAATTCTGAGCCCCAAATCTCAGTTCGAATAAATGTTTATATAATGGGGATGTAAAACTTTTTTTTACAACTTAGATACATTTGAAATGGTGATATAGGTAGAGGAGTGAGAAATCTTGCAAAAAGACAATACATACACAATCTGATTATAATACACAAACACGTATACATATTTAGATATATAAACACGCAAAAACACGAACGAAACAGGAAATAGATGTCCAAGACCTCCTACCAAAACACAGACAACATATGCATACAATGAAAGGCATATATAAGCGATCATATACACATAAATTAATAAAGACACAGGCATATACACACCTACAAAGATTCAAGTTTGGAAGTGTTAGTAAACGAATTCAATCAAAATATTACTTACATGGGTAAAGATGAATAGATAAAAAGAGGGTTCAATAGTTAAAATTTAAGAGAGGTAGAATATGAAAAAGAAATATTCGGCAATGAACAACCAAAGAAAAAAGACAATAAAATATATAGAAATGGATAGAAATATATATATATATATATATATATATATATATATATATATATATATATATATATACGCATACACGCACATAAAAACACCAAATTCAAATGTCCAGGCAAAAAATGACATACGTAAAATAAAATAAAACCAGCTAATATAAAAAAAGAAAACACATAAGCACACAAATATATATAAATATCTCAAATATACTTATGTACGCATCGGTACACATACCCGAGTATAACTATGTAACAATATATATAAAAATAAATACATACGTATGTGTAGAGACATTCATCACCACAAATAGATACATACATAAATATACATACACGCATACATACATATATACATATATATATATGCATGTATACACACATATACATACATACACACATACATACACGTACATACCCATACGCATATGTATATATACACAAACATAGAAATATAAATATATCAACATACACAGTAACAATATTATCAAACAAAAGTTGATTATAGTTAGCATAGATAATTCATTCAAAAACACTACTATACACACGCATATATATATATATAGATATATACACACACACATATATATACGCACACACATACGTACATACGCATACACACCCATACATATACAAGCGCATACATAACAACCATAAATACAAATGCACACACACACACACACACGCACACACACACACACATATATATATATACATACACACACACACAAATATATAACTACAAGTACAAATATATTCATATATACATACATACCAGCAAATACGCTCACATCCACGCACACACACACATGTATATATATACATATACATACACACACATATATACATAAATACATATATATATATATATATATATATATATATATATATATATATATATATATATATATATATATATAATAAAATTCACATAAACGTATATACATCTGTTTATAAAAATACACACACGCGTGCACATAAAAACAACATAATAAACGTAACCCCACATAGAAAGGAGGATTAGCACATAATATAATAACCCACTAAACTTACAGCAACATTACATTATCGTCAAAAATATTACTACCCCTATAGTAAGTTAAATTTTGAGCTATGTTTAACAGTGAGTTCATTCTTTTGATTTAAGAGATGAGTCTTGTCTTTAAATCTAATGATTTCAAATTTTTCATTAAGACATGAATAACAAGGAGCATATAGAGAATTACATTTTCGAGCTCTATTAATTAATTTCCACTTAACAGTAGGTTTCTTGTTTTCTCATTTAAACTCCATAAATACTTGGAGAATGAAGTCTTTATGATTGCTACTGTTGAAAGATTGCACATGTCTACGCCAATGTTCTTTGAATGTATTCATAGTACTTTCAATATAAAATTGTTTAATATTGTGGTTTTGTGGTATAGTTTATATCTATCTATCTATCTATCTATCTATCTATCTAATGAATATATTATTCACTCACAAAAAAAATTACTTTTACAATCTAAAATATGTTTTGGAATGAAACCCACAAGAGGTTGATAAACCGTAAAATTAAACCTTACTCTCTCTCCCTATAGTGGGTTTTAAACAAACGTTCATACACATACAAATATTTAATTGATTGTATTTCCAACTAATGAATAAAAATACTTTTCATATAATCAGTTATCTCCTGTTAATTTCCCTCTCCAAGTTCTCCACCGCCTTAACCGGGTATTGAACTCACACTCTTTGGGTCCTGTCACTGGATCTAACTAACGCTTTTATCCACTGTGCCATGTGTCCCTGAGAACATCTGTGTATGAATTTCTGGGTATTGAAAACCTAATTGTTCATTTTTTACCAGAGCTCATATTGCAATTTTTATAAGAAGTACCCTACAACGTAATAACTACCCTAGGTACATGAGAGCAGCCACCCAAAACTGGGATAGAGGGGTACAAGAGGAGGACAATAACACTCAGAAAACAGTTTTCCTGCCCTATGTGAAGGAGTTATCAGAGAAAATACCAAGGATCTGCTGTCCATATAACATCAGAACAAACTTCAAATGCTTGACGACAATTCCTAGTTATCTCTCGCGAGTAAGACCCCCCCCCATAGAGGAGAACATGACTAAAGACTGTGTGTATGCCATCCCGTGAAGCTGCGGTAAGAAATATAAAGGGGGAGACAGGCCGCCCTCTTAAGGTAAGTTTTGAAGAACACCAGAAAGTTGTAGCACAAGGGGAAGTGAAAGAATCAGGCGTGTCTGACCACATATGGAGAGAAAAAGATCACCGCCCTCTGTGGGATCAGGTTGAGATCATAGACAAAGAACACAATTGGAAAATTCATAAACCTAAGGAATCAGCACATATGCTAGGCCACAAAAGTCTTCTGAGCCGACCAAGCATAGAAATGAATATGGGAACCAGTAATAAGTAGTGCCAGAGAAAAGCGATAATAACAACAAAAATTGCAATATGAACTCTGGTAAAAAATTGTTCCTGAATACATTAGGTTTATAATACCCAGAAATTCATACATTGATGTCCTCAAGAGCACAAAGCACAGTGGATAAAGGCGTTAGTTAGATCCAGTGACAGGACCCAAAGAGTGTGAGTTCAATACCTGGTTAAGGCGGTGGAGAACTTGGAGAGGTAATTAAGCTGGAGTTAACTGATAATTGACATCCATTAGACATGGCCCGTGGAACAAGAACAGTCTACCCAAAAGATCGAAATAAAGGGTTCAGTTCGACATTCCAACCACCTGAAGAAGGCCGGGGCGTACAAATATTGTTCCATTCTTCTTCGTATATGTTCTTTAGATCTGGGATATTTCTTGGTGTTCTCGAGTGGATTTGAATTTTCAAATAAGGACAGAGATTCTCGATTGTGTTTAAAGCTGTGGACTGACTTGGTCAATTTTAGGTATTTACAATTTTTTTCGTAGATTTTGCAGTGTGTTTAGGGTCATTATCTTCTTGGAAGATCCAATTAGTAGGACGTTCAAGATTTTCAACCGGAATCATTAAATTTGTTTCCAAAATATTTTGATATGCAGCAGCATTCATTCTACTATCTATTACTGATATGTTGCCAGTATCATTTGCAGAAAAATCCCCAAACCATGATGCTGCCATCACAAAATTCTACCTTGTTATTTTGCTTGAAGACATCGCCATCTTTCCTTCCTAGATGATTTCTAGAATTACGTCCAAACAACACAATTTTGGTTTCCTTTGTCCATAATACTCTTTACCAATATAATTTTTACTTATCTTTATGTTCACCAATGAATTTCAATATGACATTTCTCTGTTTCTAAAATAGCAATGGAGTTTACTGAGGGGAGCGTGACTTTAGATTGTTCCTATGAATTGCTTATTTTACGTTTAGTGACACAGAATCCTGATGAAAGCAAATCATCCTGCATCTCGACGAGTAGCCATTGTATTTTGTTTAATTTGACGCATTCCTCGAAGATCTTGAAGAAATCTTCTGCGGAACACCTGTTCGTCTTTGATTTTCAACAGTTTTGAGTTTTTTTTTTTATACCTTGCAACAAATAAACTAATGACATTAAATCGAATATGCAGGTTGTCTGTGAGCGTCCTTTAACTTTTTCCTTCTTTCCAGAGCTTTACAATTCTTTCTGCGAATTTGTCAATTCTATACTTCTTGCCATGATGATAACCTTCTTGCACGAATACCAATTATATAATGTTCTGTTTGTATTTTTTAGTTTAAACGTAACTACTGATAACATTACTGGAACATTCTAGAACATTCCACTTGAATAATCTAAATTATTAAGGTAATTTAAAAATATTAAAATCTGAAATTTGCATTGTACGAATGTTTTTGTCATCCATAGGATTTATTTCTATTAAATAAAATCTTTATCTGTTTCCTGTGTAATTATTATGCATCTGTGTACAGTTACTTATATGAAAAGTATGTTTATTCATTAGTTGGAAATACAATAAATTAAATATTTGTATGTGAAAAATATTTGCTTCCCCACATACACACACTATATATATATATATATATATATATATATATATATATATATATATATATATATAGAGAGAGAGAGAGAGAGAGAGAGAGAAATAGAAGGCTGGGAAGAGAACTTGGGAAACCAACATCAAATTGCACTCATTTTTATTTAGAATTTTTTATTTCCACCGCGTATTTTACATCTTTTTTTCGAAATTATTTCGACGTAATAAATACAGAATTCTTTGTTTTTATTTTTTTACACATATATAGTCTTTCATATATTTCAAGAATTCTATAGACAATTCATTACAATTCGGAGTAGAAACTCATATCTGTCTGGTCATAAAGACTTATTTTAAGAGGCAATAAATATTCCGCGAATTCTTTAATACATTACAGGAAGCTTATCTATTCTCTAAAGACTGTGTATCAGCAAACCATTAAAGATAGTCTGTTTCTGTATAATTTTGATCGAAGTAAGCTACCTTTTCTTTATGTTCTTGACTGAAAATCTAATCCTTTATTTTTTGTATTTTTCTTCCGTGATTATACAGTTTTCTTTTGATAATATTGTTACGTCAGTTTTCGTAAAGTTCCTGAAATTGTTTTTTCTCTTCTTAGACTATATATCGTCATTATAGTCACGAAAATGAATAACAGAAAACTGACTGTATTTCTGTTAAAATAATCACTTATTGTAGAACATTCAGATAATCTTTAATCTTCTGATAACTTATCACATATTGTGCGTTATTCAAGGTCGACTATAAAAAACATACAATGAATTTAAAAAGTAGTCGCCAGTAATTAAATAAGGAATCAAGTAACTCTGGAAGCACCACTAGAATTTCGGATTGTGTTAGAACTGATCTTTAATTGCTACGAATTCTCACTGGTATCATCAAAATAGTGGCTAAACTAAGATTTTGTGTGCGGACACTATTCTACCGACATTGGACTTCTAAGTCATTTAAAAGACTTCTTAATCATTACATTCCGAGGAAGGCAGTAAAGTCCCTAAGACGCAAAGGGTTTCTGAGTATGAAAGAATAATAAAAAGAGCGAGAACAATAACAGAAGAGGACATTGCATTTAAATTTTTGAAAATCAATGTTGGGTGAAAAGAGTTCCACAATCGAGAAGTGCGAGAGAAGAAACTGTTACCATAGAACTTACGGTTGATAAACTGATGAGACCTTGTTGCCAATCCAGTACTGTGCTTAAATTCATAAAGTCTAGGTACCATAGCGGAACGTTTATCAGAATAAATGGCCATGAAATTATTTCCAGAAAACGCAGAGAGACATTATCTCTGAAAAAAAAAAACAGAGTTACATTACAGCGGTGGGAACGAGACAGAGGCCGAGATGCCAGATTAGTAGCAATAACACTGCGGATTCTTCTTTGGATTTTATCAAGAATCACTAACTATATAGTAGGAGCAACAGATCAAATGTAGTAGCAATATTTAAAGCATAGACTTACGATAGACTTATAAATATGAAAGATAGATTTTAGCGAGAAAAATTGTCTAGCATGACGCAATGAACTTCTTTTCTTAGCATCAGACCTACCAATGAATTCAATATAATCATTTCAATTCATGCCAGCAGAGAATCTTAGCCCGAGAAGGCGAAACAAATCACTTTCCTGGAGCCATGCTGATGGATAGCAGAAACGAGTCTCTCAGATAATTAATAGAAAGTAGCTTCGTTTTAGAGGCATTCAACCATTCCCTGTCCAGTTTAACAGCAGATTGTAGGTTCTTTTTTGATATCCTCTGCCAATTTGACCTTATCGTGCCAATCAAGCTTACACCTTTGTGCAAATTACATCAAACAAGATGAATAATTCCGTTATTATTTACTTTTTAATATTTTTAGGATGAAAAATGTCCCAGTGCACATGTTAGCACTTCGTACATTCATTCCACGAAGACGTTTCTAGTAGAATAACCACAGATTCTCGATTGGATTTTAAATCAGAAATTGGTTTCTGGGCCAATCTATAGTACTTTGATTTACTCAATGGTAAGCCTTGCCAGTGTGCTCGTGCAGCGTTTCAATTTCCGTACGTTTTCTTTGAGTAACGTCCATCGCAGACAATGGCCGTAGGACAACTAATCGACAGTCGAGACAATAGTGTCTGGGCGTGATAAAAATCTGTTGCAATGACGGATTACAATATTTTTGAAGGTCAAAAAAATTTCAACATACACCCCGAAAATAGATTCATATTACTGCACAGCTCTGCAAATGATCCTATCTGAGGAAAAAATAGAAATCGATTACACCCTATCACTCCGGTGGGTCTAAAACTGGCCATATAGTGAAAGTAAGGAAACTAAAGCGGTTGTTTCAATTAATTTGCACCAGGGTGTACTATTGAGACTAGCGCAAATAGTTGTGTCATAAGCATAGATACCGTGTTCAGAAATGATGTTCACCAGGAAGGTCACTGATGAAAATTAGGAACGAAACAGATCCATGGACAGAGACCTTCAGTAATACAAAAAAAAAAAAAAAAACTCTAGGAGAGTGGCATCTCAGGAGAACTTCGATTTCGTTAAGTGATAAGAAAGGCTGAATCAGTTCGAAAATTCGTCCAGAAATACTATAACCTTTCAACTTATGAAGATTAGCTGTATGTCAAACTCTGTCGAATGCCTTCGTGATGCCCAAAGGAACAGCCCGAGCTCCGCCATTCTTATCTAAAGCTAGATAGAATCTTTCAAACCTAATGTTTGAAAGAAGGCCCTACGAAGTGAGATACTTAATCAATTCAGAGTTGATTGCAACCTCAAGTATTTTGCCAAAAAGATAATGATTGGGGAGGGATCCAAAAATATCACTTGTGCCAGACTTAACTTTGTAAATGTCTATTGATATGACACCCACCAATTTTGTTTTTGATTTCCCAAGAAGAAACTGTTCATTCTTAAAATAATTCATGCACAAACTGACAATCTATTGGATTAAAAATTTTCCCTTTCACTTTTCTTTTGTCGTTTTAAAATTCATTTCTCTTTTGTAATTCCAGACACGAGTGCCTTCGCCTCCACCCGGCTGCGTCAACCGTCATAATCCGCGTGAGAACCCAACAGAACACGCCTTAATGGGGGTCCTGATATGCTAATCGCTTGCTTTGAATTTTACTTTCTCCACATGGTTTTGTTTCCTCGAATGACATTTATTGCGGTCATTGTAGCCACTAGGCCGGGATATGCATTAGCTTTCTAATAGCAGGAATGGGAAAAGCGCTAGCAGAAAAGATGAGAGGAATTATGCGTGTTTTAGAAAATTTGAATAGTTTTTGCAAAGTATTTACGATGCCATTGTCTTGCTGATTGCTGTCGCTGTTGTTGTTGCATATAATGAAGAAAGCTGTTGACAAAAATAAGTGTAAAGAAAATGTTGAAACTTGTTTAATGCAATTAGCATTTCTATACATCCATTATTATTATTATTATTATTATTATTATTATTATTATTTCATTTCCTTTGATTTCTAGTGTGCATTCATTTCTTTCCGGGTCCAGACCAGAGACCTAAGCATCCTGGGTAAGACGATAAACTACATCTGCGTCCTGGTTAAGACAGAAAGACGTCTGATCAGGAGGATGTGAGGAGTGTGGAACCTTTTCTTAATTGCTGGTGGTCCCAGGTCCACCCTGAACCAGAGCAGTAGCACCTGCTAGGGTCCAAACTATGAGAAAATAGTTACCCCCCCACAAACTGGGGTTAAAACACTGAGAAAGTATAAAGATAAGTTTTAATACTAGCAATAAATTTTGTGTGTAAAAATTATTACCAGTAAAAAAATCTTGTCAGTATTAAATAACCCATTGAGGTTGATATGCCGTAAACCAAACCAAACCAAACCAAACCAAACCAAACCAAACCAGAGACCTAAGCTCAGAAATGCCGCCATGACATTTCCCACTGAGCAACTGAAAAAAAAACAACAAACCAAAACAACTGACATATTTTACATAGATAAAGCCCTTCGTAAGGTGTGGGCAGTACTCGTGAGAACATTTTGTTTTGTATTTATTTAAGGTCTGGGGTACCAGGAATCTCTTCAATGAGTCTATTCGAATATTTTCCAATCAATTAGATTACTCCAACTAAAAGAGGGGTTGTTGGTGTCCTCAGGTGCCATAAATTTGAGATTTCGAATTCAAGGTCCTTGTATTTTGATAGCTTTTTTTGAAGATCTTCAAAGATACATTGTAGTCTGCAGGGACTACCATATCAATAAGTAGGTAATTTTTTGTTTGCCGTCACTAATAACTATGTCTGGGCGATTAGCTTTTATTGTTCTGCCTGGGTGAATTATTATTATTATTATTATTATTATTATTATTATTATTATTATTATTATTTCCTTTGATTTCTGGTGTGCACTCAAATAATAATAATAATAATAATAATAATGATAATAATAATACCAAACAATCTGATGTAGACAAAACCCGTACCCATCAGTGGCTACGTAGTGCAGGGTTGAAAGCTGAAACTGAAGATTTTATCCTTGCTGCACAGGACCAATGATTGTTAACTAGGAATTATCAAGCACATATACTGAAATATTGTGTCAGCCCAAAATGCAGATTCTGTGGTAAATATCCAGAAACAATTGATAATCTTGTATCAGGTTGCACGATATTGGCACCCACTGAGTATAAAACCCGGCATGACATAGTGGGCCAATATCTGCACTGGAAAATATGCAACTTCTACAGGAAGGAAACTGAATGAACACCACCCAGACCCGGTTACGGAGATAGGACCTGTTACAATTCTGTGGGACTACACAATACACACTGACAGAACTATCAAAGCCAGACATTGTTATTAAAGACCACAAACAAAAAAAAGCCTCCTTATTGATATGGCAGTCCCTGCAGACTGCAATGTGTCTTTGAAGATATTCAAAAAGCTGTCAAAATACAAGTAGAAATCTCGAAAATGTGGCACATAGGAACATCAACAATCCTTGTTGTAGTTGGAACCTTAGGATTGGTTGGAAAAGATTCCAGTAAACTAATTGAAGGGATTCCTGGAAGTCCATACCTCAAAGAGATACAAAAAATTGTTCTGACAAGTACAGCCCACACTTTACGAAGGGCTTTATCTATGTATTTTGTTTTGTCAGTGGAAAGTGTTATGATTCAATTTCTAACCTTAGGTCCCTGGGTGGGACCCGGAAAGAAATGTGTAAACGCCAGAAATCAAAGGAAATAAAAAAAAATAATAATAATATTTTATTATGAGGTAGAAATATATGAAATTCTATATGACATTCAGTCTGTTAAGGGTATACTAGGTACATGCCTCACAACCAAATATGTGCGATATCTTGATAAGCTTTATTAAATGCAACACATAAACTTGCAGCTTGAAATACTTTCAGTTCGGGAAACACAGTGCGATGGGGCCATCTAAATTTCAAGGTTTTTCCAAGTACCTTTAATGTGTCTCCCAAATCACTTTAGATGCATCAAACGTAAAACTAAAAAAAGTAAAGCCACTGCCCTCGATTCCTAGCCATGATTCCTCTCCACTACCCCCGCACACAGGGCGTTAACCTTTACGTGACATGCCCAGCTGGTTAGGGTCAAATATGTAAATCTATACTATTCCAACGGGATATTTAATGCAGCTCATCTTAATTTGTCACCCAGAAACATGTAAATGTTAACACTTCCAATCAATTAAAATCAGAAGCCTTTTATTTTTAATATTCTCTGGAAAGATGACATTAATTCTTTCCTTTTTCTACCATAACTGAGTTTAGTATCGTGCTATGGAAGAAGCTCAAAACGTCATCATATTCTATTTTTTTATGATTTACGACACTAGAATTTGTCTTATATTCATACCGCTCATTAACATCATTATCACCTTTATTTTTGTGCATTTACTGATAACATACACACCTGTCACTTCGCTATTTTCACAAGGTAACAGTTATTATTTTTTTTTTTTTTTTCATTTTTTCAAGCGTTTCATCCCAAGAAAAGTGGGAAGCCACTAACACCGAAAGGGGTTACAGAGAGCTGGAGCGATAACAAAGAGAGTGATAGAGGAAAGGATGAAGAGAAGGATAGGGGATAGATCAGGGCATCTGGAGACGTCGATTGACATTACATTTGAACAGTTGGAGATTATAGCTATCAGGGAAACAGGAAGAGGAGAGGGTGTTCTACGGGAGAGAGGTGCGAGATATGAAGCTATTGAAGTACAAGAGACGGTTAAATTTAACAGTTCGACATTGAAAGGGTGTGAGCGAGATGCCAGCCTTGTAGAACGTTTAAATTCATGATGTTTCGGAACCAGCGAAAGCAGCTCCTCGGAGCAGTTACCATGAAAGTATTTGTAAAAAAGACAGAGGGAGGCGACGGCACGTCTGTGAAAGAGAAATTGCAGACGAGATGCCAGATCAGAGTCAATTACATTGCATATCCGTTTCTGGATCTTATCAAGAACCCTGTGATAGACATAAGGGGCACCGGACCATATATGGCAGCAATACTCCATGCAAGGGAGAATGGTTGATTTGTAGATTTGAAGGATCGACTCCGAAAAAAATTTCCTGGCGCGGCATACGAGGCCAACTCGTGTTGATATGATCTGGCCTAAATTGGTCAATTCTTTCTCTAATAGATCAACGACATTCAATATCTAATCAAATGTTCTTTTTATGTCATGTTGAGATGATTTGGCCTGAATTGATCAATCATTTCTTTAATAGATCAACGACATTCAATATATAATCAAATGTTCTATTTTTATATCGTGTTGATATGATCTGGCCTGAATTGATCAATTCTTTCTCTAATAGATGAACGACATTCATTTTGTAATCAAATGTTCTATTTTTATATCGTGTTGATATGATCTGGCCTGAATTGATCAATCCTTTCCCTACAAGATCAACGACATTCAATTTGTAATCAAATGTTCTTTTTGTATCGTGTTTATATAATCTGGCCAGAATTGATCTATCCTTTCCGTAATAGATCAACGACATTCAATATCGAATCAAACCTTTTTGTTATATCGTGTTGATATGATTTGGCTTGAATGGATCAGTCCTTTCTCTAATAGATCAACGACATTCAATATCGAATCAAATCTTCATTTTGTTATGTTTTGTTGATATGATCTGGCCTGAATTGATCAATACTTTCCCTAATAGATCAACGACATTCAATATCGAATCAAATCTTCTTTTTGTTATATCGTGTTGATATGATCTGGTCTGAATTGATCAATCCTTTCTCTAATAGATCAACAACATTCAATTTTGATTCAAATCTTCTTTTTGTTATATCGTGTTGATATGACCTGGCCTGAATTCATCCATCCTTCCTCTAATAGATCGACGGCATTCAATATCGAATCAAATCCTCTTTTTGTTATATCGTGTTGATATGATCTGGCTTGAATTGATCAATCCTTTGTAATTGTAAAGTTTACAGAATGGCCTAGAGTATCAATGACAGCCTATAATTTGGATATAAAATCTCAGGTGTTTGTATAATTCCCAGTTCCTGTATAATCGCACCCCTGAGTAAATTTAATGAATTTATTTAATAAATGATTTATAGTGTACTATCTAGATTAAACTTGTCTGCATTTCCTGTTCTTCTGCTTGAATCACTATTCATTCTGGTTGAACATTCATTTTAAATTGAATTTGTGGGACCATTTTAAGCACTCCCTGTTTGTTTACCTCTTGAAATGTCCATGGAATGGTTTTCTTTGCTAGTTTTAAATTCTTGTGTTGCATATTTGGATTATCTCTCTCTGTATTTTCTTTTTAATTCCCTTTATCATTCATCCATTGCTTTACGTTTCTGCCTTGTGTCGTCCTCAGTGAAAGAGTCGATAAATAATCAGATTTTTCTCTTTTCTCTGCACATACAGCGTCACCATCAAGATGCATGGCATTTTGCCTGAACACCGACATTCTGGTTCGTTGGTCCGAATTCCTTACTATTTTTTCTGATCCACTTTATTATTCTGCATGTTTTTTTTACATCATCCAAGAACAATTGACGCAGCAATGCATGAATGGAATCAGCATGTATTTTTACCATTATTCTCAAGAGATCCTTTCTTGGAATCTAAAGCAAGAAATGTTTCTGATGAAGCTCAAATTTGCTTTTACTTTTTGATTTGTATTGGAGAATTCATCTTTTTTTTATCTTACTTGGATTGCTTTCTTTATCTCCCAATTCTTCCTTTCATAAGGGGGGATTATAATCGTGAAGTACTCAGAGAGATTTGTAATTCCCAATCGAAATAAAACACACCCACAGACAATGTTCGTGTGCATCAATAAAACCGTGGCCAGATACGTAGGTATGATACAAAAACTGTACATTTTCACTGTGAATTGTTGCACCTAGGTGATCGCAACTAAATTAATTGCATTGACAATGGTGATTAGGTTGAAAAATAATTATTTCAGTTGTAAAATATTTTTTTATTATTATTCGGCTGCAGATCATCTATATATATATATATATATATATATATATATATATATATAGAGAGAGAGAGAGAGAGAGAGGGTGACAGACAAATAGATAATATTAGTGGTTAATATATATATATATATATATATATATATATATATATATTCAAAAGGATAGAATCCAGGTAGAGCTCAATGTCCAGGACAGAGCAAGAATATAATGTAAAAAGGCTCAAACACTAATATTCCATGGTTATAATTTATTACATTGGAATCGTAAACAATATCCAATTCATCAGTGCTAAAATTAGAAAAAAAACTTTTTGAATTTCTAGGTCTGATGAATTGGATTTAATAAATTATAACCATTAGTCTTTATATATTTATATATATATATATATATATATATATATATATATGAAAGTGAACATAGATCAACACTCAGAGGCGACAGGCTGTTGTTTCATACTGGGCGCAATCGTCAGACAGACTGATGATTGCGTCAAGCATGAAACAGCCTGTCGCCTCTGAGTGTTGACATCAATGTTCACCTTTATATTTATATTTACATCGCTCTATCTCTGATATTGAGCACTTTATGCCATGTATATAGCACACCCTAAAACTATATTTCTTCACAGCCAGTACATATGATTTGATAATAGTGGTGAAGGCTTTTTGCAGAACCAACCGCGCTTTTTGAAGGACCGAATACAGAGACCTGATGCACTACCTGCCACAATGTCCAAGATTCAGGTCGGAAGATTGCGTTCAAACATGCCCACGCTCATATTTACATATACTCTATCCCTGTTATTGAACATTTTGGCCCATAAATATAGCATTACTTAAAACTATATACTTATCACACACACACACACGCACACACACACGCACACACGAATATATATATATATATAATATTAGGCAGCATATATTTTCTATATAAAGAAATAATCATACATAGAATCAATCAGCAATATTAATGCGATTAATGGCGAAATTATATATATAATTCGCGATATCTAAGAACTAAAATGAATTTTGATGAATGAAAAAACTTACTGAAGCTTTCATTTTAGCTTTAATTGAAAACTAAAAGATTAAATTTAATATTTTTAGTAATCAAAATATTCTGGTGTGTTTCAAACAGAAATTATATTGATTGAAATTGCTTTTCTTTCGCTAAAATAATTGATTAGCACCCCTTCTTTTTAGTCGTCTTTCATTGCAATGTAATTCACTGTACTAAAAAAATCTTCCAAAAATAAAATATACTTTTTTGAAACTTTATTTGAGGAATCTTAGATGATTCAAAGTACAATTAACCTGATTTGAAACAAATATTATTTACGTTAAGTTTAAAATAACAAACAAAATGGATTTTTAAAACAAAATTGTAGCTGTGTTTTTCAACGACATCGCCATTTTTTTACATAATTGGCGCAGCGATGACAGGTCATGACATAATGATTGTTATTTTACGGAAACTTTATCTGTAAAACATAATTTCAGAAAATAACGGGAACGCCTTTTTTTTTATATAACTTCTAAGTACTCAGTAATCTTAAAATTTTGGGAAAATATTCACTGTAATCTAATTTTATGAATTTTAACTCATCAATCTTATTTTATCATAATGTTGTGTATGGTCAAACATATTTTTAACAATGGGCATGTTACATAATATTTTATATACATAAAAAATTAAAAATTATTTAAAAAATCTTGGTGCAAAATGATTTGTATTAAGCTTTTCAATTTTTGATTAGTTAATATAATTTTCAGTTAATAACAATATCACCCGACGAGATTAAACAAATATAGAATTTTAAAAGGTTTTATAAATTATTATAATAAATTATTATAATTAAAATTTAAAAAAAATCTTAACAATTCTTGTAAAAATTCATTAACCACCGAAAATTTTTTTCTTAAGAAAATAGTGTCCTTAAAAAAAATCTTATTTATAAAATAATGTCAGTTTTATTGCATTTTTATTTTACGATTTGGAGCAGATTTTCGGGAAATGGGTAGCAGTTTGAAAAAATAATAGATGATTTACATTCTGTAAGGAGTCCTGCTTTTAACTAATAAAAATTGCGATTGTAAAATAAAAAAGCCAGTTCTATTGAATTTTTTTATTTTACGATTTGGAGCAGATTTTCGGGAAATGAGTAGCAATTTTAAAAAACAATAGATGAATTGCATTCTCCAAGGAGTCCTGCTTTTAACTAAAAAAATTGCGATTAAAATTAAATTTCTCGAAATTACACGAAATTAAGTAAGTGCGGGGCATAACGTATGTAAAAAAATATATTTGCCAATATTTTCTAAAACAAAAAATTTCAAAAAGGATTTCATTTATTTGTGAATAAGCTCTGCAGGTTTCATTAAAATCTGACAATTATTTGATTCTTGCATGTATTTCCAAATCATTTTCCAAGCAGATTTCGCGCATAAACTATGAAACATCTAAAACTTACTTCTATATTATAGAAAATTAAAAAGTGTCAACGTTCTAATTACCAATAACAACACAAATTCAAACTTGAGACCATCAATTTATTAATTCTATTGCTTAGTAAAACTTAGTACTTACTCCTGAAAAATGACAGGAGTCATTTTTTTTATATAATTTTTAAGTACTCTGTAAACTTAAAAATGTTGGAAAAAATTTCTGTAATCTAATTTTAGGAATGTTGAATTTAAATTTACTATAGTCACCGCTCTTTCTTTTCCAAAATGGCTATTTCGAACATCCTGAAAATGACTAAAGAATTAGTCGATAGCGATTGGAATAATATTCATTAAGACCATATTCTACACACTCAGTATTCATTAAAACCCAGCACTTTATGAAAAATGAAAGAAAAATATATAAAGAGAGATTGATTAAAAATGCGGTATTTCCAAAAATTAACTCTTGATAGAAAAAAATACTATTCAGAGCAAATTTTGAATTTTATTTAGCAATTTCTTTTGCAATAAAGAAAAAAAAAAACATTTGGAATAATGATTAATGGCATATTTTTTCTGTAACCTATAAGTCAAATGTCAATTTTTTTCTGAGCGTGTAGAGATAATATACAATTATTAAAGTTTTACTTAAATAGTTTAAAAAATAAGCTGAACTTAGCATAATTTGCTAATTTAGGGGCTTTGCTGTCACCCCGGTGAAAAGTTTCTCGTAATCACACGTATTTTAATTAAAGCTAAAATGAAAGTTTTATGCTGTATTTCCCAATTTTTGTGGATTAATTATAAGAGTCAAAAAGTTATATTAAATTGGTTAACATGATAGAATTCGAGAATATAAAAACTTTGAAGTTACAAATATCATGTAGAATCAATGAGCCGTTTTCAGAGTCTGGCTTTTTATTTTCTCTTTCATCTTGCAGCAATCACTACTTCTATACCTTTTGCCCTTTGATCTCGATAATTATTTCTTAATTATTTATTGAAGAAAAATAAAAAGGAAAAAATAATTTGGTTACAGAAACAGATGAATATAAAATGATTTAATATTAGAGATACACACACGCATCTATTGACTTTAATAGTGGAAAATTAAATTAGGGTCATAAAATTTAGGATTAAATATCTACTGTCAGAATATAGTCAAAGCAGAGAATGTTTTTTTTCGATAAACTTATGTAAAAAATCGAATGGAAAAGTTAGGGATAAAATAATGTGCCGCTTTTTTGGTCATGTTTTTCATGCTTGTCATCTCGTATGTTTGTGACTTAAATATAAAATAGCTTGCCAACAGTTTGTAATCTTTTATAACTGTCCAAGAGTGTCAAAACTTTTCTATTCCAACCTGTTTGAGAATCAGTAAGAAATAAAAATTGAATATATGTATATTCACCTTTACAGATATATATATATATATATATCTGTAGAGTTGATATATATATATATATATATATATATATATATATATAAAGTTGACAAAAAGTTGAATATATATATATATATATATATATATATATATATATATATAAAGTTGACAAAAATTGAATCGTAGTTAAATAAAAACTAAAAAGTATCCTAATCTGAACACCCCGACAATCTTTTAAACTTACAAATAGAAAAAAAATGCCGTCAGATTTTTTTACCGTTAACAATAAATTAAAAAAAAAATCCAGACGACATGCATTCAACGGATGTCAGTTTTCATTGAAAAATACATCCCTACCCCTTACCAAAATGTAGCTAATAACCGATACAATGATACAGACGTAAGGAAACACCCAGACACCCCTTGTCCAGTTGAAGTAGATTTATCTGTAACCATGGAAACGTGATTTTAGCTGTGTCTTTAGAACCCAGTAATTTTAAAAGTTACTCCAAAATTCGCTTGAGGATGAAATGGAACTAATGTCTTTAATTTAATTCCAAAATTAAATTCGTGGCTTTTAGCTTCCATTTTTGAAACATGGTTAGAACTGTGTAGCGGAAAAAAACATATTTTAAATCAATTAATTTATAATATATAAAGTTGAATATATTTATATATATAAATTTGAATATATATATGTATATATATATATATATATATATATATATATATGTATATATATATAAAGTTGAATATATATATATAAACTTGTATATATATATATATAAATTTTATATATATAAACTTGAATATATATATATATATATAAACTTGAATATATATATATATATATATATATATATGTATGTATGTATTTTGATGCTTTGAAATATTTTGACGAAACGTTTAATATTCTGCACAAAGATCTGTCAGTTAAACATTTACGTTTTTTTTTTTTTTAGAATCTTTTCATATCAAACTTTATCAACCGACTTTCTACAGGCAAAAAGGATTATTTTCTTCGTTCTTTGTGTCTCATGGGTGAGTTGTGAGTACAAATCATTTTCTGTTTTATACTCACTAGTAACTTATTTACATAATTTTCTTGTTTTTACTATTTTTAGAAATGAATTAATTTTAATCGTGGGTCCTTATTTACCACCCATCCATTTTTTCAGTTTGGCTGTATATTATTATTTCTTCTATGTTTGTTTATTTTTTCAGTGAATCTTTCTGGACAAGTTTTGGACGAGAAAGATTCGTGTTAAAAGAAAGGAAAACGCTCTGTTAATTCCTGTGGAATTTATTTGTCTAATTTCCTCTATGGCATCACGGCATCAAAAAGTCACGAAAGGAAACATTATTCTTGAAAAGTATTGAATTATTATTCAAGCCTTATCCTTCGCAATATTTTTATTGGTTAATATCAATGGCATTTGTGGATCTTTCTTGATGTTTATCTTTTTGATGGAATTTTTAAGACTACTATTTGTATTGCTTTCTTGATTGGGTTTTTGTTTTGTTTTAAACCGTATCAAATTTAATGGGTTAATTAATGCCGACAAGATTTTTTATTGCTGGCAATATTTTTTTCAAAAATATTTTTGGTAATATTTTTCAAAAAATGTATTTCTGGTAATAATGTATTTCTGGTAATAATTATTCCTCAAAAAATTTATAGCTGGTAATAATTTTGACAAAAATGTTTTGCTGGTATTAAAACCTATTTTACACGTTTTGACCCCAGTTTTGGGTGGGTTACTATTTGCCCATGGCTGGGACCCTAACAGGTGCTACCACCCCGGGTAAGAGTGGACCTGGGAACACCAGCAATTAAGAAGTGGTTTCACGCTCCTCAAAACCTGATTAACGGTCTTTCTGTTGGATAAACTTTATCGTCTTACCCTGGACGGTGATGTAGTTTATCGTCATACCTAGGATGGTTGTATTGCTCGCTTGTTAGGAACTCTCTTGCCAAATTGATGATTCCCATTAATAGGGAAGTCTGACATTTTTTAAATCTTGACTATGTAAACTGAATAAGAATTTCGATCCAGTTCACAATGGGAGAAGAAAATCAGCTCGCCTTCTTGGATGTACTATTAACTTGCACAGGGAATACGTTCAAGACATGCGTATATCACAAGCGAGCCAAAATCGAATAATACCTCACCTTCAATTCCCACCAGACATAGAGTATAAAGAAAGGGGTCGTCCTATGCCTACAAAACTAATATCATTTGGAAACCCAGACACATGACAACAAGGAAATAAGCAGCATCAAATGTAGACTTTAGAACAACTACTTTGCAAATATAACATCGGCTTTTACAAAATGGCCAATGAGGTGGGGACCAGAAAATTCCCACGGTCTGTCTTCATTAATATATATTCAAATCTGCGGTCCATACATCATGAAAATATTCCAAAACAGTACCACGCTGCAGTGAAATCTCAAACTAGTCGAACCTCAAGACAGAGGAGAAACATGACCAAGAACTATTTTACTCCGTTTCTTGAAGTTGTAACAGTGAATATAAAGTCAAAACTAGCCGCTCCATAAAAATAAGGCTGAAAGTACCTTGAAAAGCCGTAATTGGAGTAAGAACGAAATCAACAATTTCTACCCTTGTATGGAGGGAAAAAGGTAGTCATCAAACCCTGTGAAAAAATACTGGCTAGAGAGAATCAGTGGATAGACAGACATCTGAAAGAATCAATGCATATTTTATGTTAAACATCTTCCAAAAAATGAAACTTCACTTCCATTTTTAATTGATTTAGTCACCATTTCTAACAGAAAGGGTTTAATTGCAGATTTTGGAGCCACACCTCGTATTATGACTGACGAATCTAAATTTAATAGTTCGAGAATGATTTTAATCCAGAAAATAATCATATTAAACTGGCAGACTGATGTAATGGAATGACCAGTCACCCCCATGAATGATTACATTGTAGGTAGTAAGTAACTATATAATCAACAGTCTACGAGAGACTTGAAGGGGGAGTGAGAGAGAAGACACAAACACGTCCGACTAGTGGCACTCACTACTAGATTGACCTGTGTGTATAACTGGACCGTATTTCATATTGTACTTGTTGTGTACAATAAACCTTTCTTCTAGTATCCACCTGGTGTTATGTGTTTATTCCCTTAGCACTGAATATAACAGTGGCGACGAGGATGTTTGAAACGAACTCACATCAAATATAACACAGACGGAAGTAGAACAAGTAATACTGCCTAAAAAAAGGCAATGTTCAAGTTACTTTAACTGACATGGAAGGAAATATGCAAGATTGTATTTTAAAAGACGCTCTTTGTATCCTTACATTTAAACAGAGCATATTCTCGGTTCAAGCCGCTACCGAATAAAGCTTCTGTAAAATTTAGCAGTAATTACTGGGAACTTGTATACCGTAATGGTGTAAATTCAACATAAAAAGAGATGGACGCTAGTATTAATTAAATTAAATATCCTCCAAAACTGCTACGCGTAACCTAAAACAATGGCATCATATTCCTGGACATTGCAACCTGAAGGACATTATAAAACTACAAGACGTTGTGGAAGGAATGAAAATTATCGAAAAATCAATTGTTAAATGTGTATCCAAGGGAAAATGGTGCAATATTAAATTATTACAAACGGGCAAGTAAAATATTAGACCTTGTTCATTTTGATCTAGCTGGGCTCATAACATGTAGAGTAATTGGCCATGGTCAAATGCAATGGCAGAAAATAGAACTGACAAAGTTTGCAATAAGCATTAATAAAAAAGGACAGCACAAAAATAATATTGAGCAAACAATATATGCATGGCAAAAGTAGGCAAATCAACAGTAATTAGACAAAACGTTCACGAACTAAGAATGGCATTAACACATAAAAGGGGATACAGACAAGTAATCGCAGCTTTCTGACTTTAAGGTAAAAGAACAAAGAGAACAAAAATATGGCAGATGAATTTAAAAATTTAAGATGAATTTAAAAATTTAAGATGAATTTAAATTAAAAAATTGAATTTAAATTAAAAATTTAAATAAATTTAAAAAATTAAGATTGGCAGGTGAATTTAAAAAATTTAAGAACAAAAATATGGCAGATGCGACCGAGAAGTAGTCTAGCTTATTAGAGAAAAATGTCAGCATACATTCACTGCGATGCGTCTATAAATATGGGGAGGGATCGTTTTTGAAGTCATTCCCCTTCAGAATTGGAATCAACAACTAGGTTATGAGGACATTCTAGGGGGGTGGCTAGCATAGAAATAAATACGACACGGGAGCTAAATAAAGAGAAGTAGCCGCTTTGCTTCACCAGCAGCTGCATTAAAAAGTGAAACCACTTTGAGTGAAGTCATGCGTGGCAAGTAGCAGCAGCAACACTCATCAGCTGTCAGGTTAGTTTTAAAGCTTCATTCAAATTGTCCACTTAGTGGATTAAAACTTTGGTTCGTGAATTTTGTGAATTCTGGGCCGAGCAGTGTATACTGGCTCAGCAGATACGGGGCGAGGAATAATTGAGTAGTACTAAAACGAGAAATAGATGAGATATCCCGAGACATGGACAGCGGAAAAAAACATCTACCCCAGTAGTTTAAAAAAAGGGTCCTGTTCGAAATTCGACAATCACCTGATGAAAGCTGACGGGCACAACTGCTGAAAAGTTGTAATAAAAATAACAAAGATGGTAATTGTCATGGGTCCTTACCTATAACGAGAGAATGAACTCCTCCTAACTATGTATACTACGCCTCTCAAGAGAGAGGGACGAATCGAATCGAGCCGATAGTAGTTCACTCCAAACCAGACTGACAGTCATACTAACGCCTTCCACATCTTGTATTATTATTTCGTGTAATATACCTTCGTTATTTCTACTCTTGTGTTCGTGTTGTTCTTCCTTGGACCTAACCTGGACCATAACAGTGGCAACGAAGATATTGAAGAAACGAATTCTACGCGGAGGATATAAAAAAAAACAACCTTTTTTGCTATCGGTCGTCCATAACAAAGGCGACGGAGACATTGAGGTAAAAAGCACAAGTTCTACGTGAAAATAAAAGATAAAAAACTTTTCAGACACCAACCATAACAGTGGTAAGGATGACACGAATTTTACCTGTCAGCCAGAATAGAATCGAATTCTACGCAGGAAAATTTTTTCGTACCAAGGTTCCAGAACAACAGACGAAAAAGACCTGAAGTCTACACCGAGAAAAAAGAAAAAATCGTTACACAAGTACACAACTCTAGCTACAAAGTACATACTGCGAAAAGAAAAAGTAAGGGGTAAAAGTGAGTTTTTTCCACCTCTTCTCGTGACAACAGATAGCCTGTGTTATTATTAAATTACGGTGTAAACATGGAAGACTTTAAGGCAACCATATTGGAACTAATGAAAATGCAATTCGAGCAGCAAAAAAAAAAAAAAAAAAAATGAGGAAAGACAGACTAAGCTCGAAGAATAACAATTAGAAATTCAAGAGAAAAACGAAGAAAAGCAACTTGAACTACAAGAATTACTACTACGGGCAGTAACAAATAAATGACAAAATTCTGAAAATGAAGCGGCATTCTCGCAAAATGCTATATGGAGCTCAATCAAAGACTTCACTTATGCACCGGACGAAGATAAAACCTTCGCGGCTTACTTCAGAAGATATGAAGATTCATATGAGTTTGATTGCGGGAATTGGTCAGACGCGAAAAAAGTACGTCTACTACTGAGGAAACTAGGGTCAAACGAATACACTAAATTCGTAGACTACATCGTACCGACGAAAACGAATGAGTTGACTTTCAGGGAAACCGTAAAACTTTTAACGGAATTATTTAGTTCAAACATTTCACTATTCCACAAAAGGTGGAAATGTTTAAATTTAACAAAAAAGGATAGCGATATTTTCTATATAACATTGGCTTCCGTAGTAAACAAACACTGCGATGACTTTAAGTTATCTGAACTCAGCCCTGACAATTTTAAAAGTTTGATATTCGTCCAAGGCCTAGTTTCGACTAAAGATGCAGAAATCAGACGGAGAATTCTAACAAAACTGGAGAGTGAACCAAAACTGACACTACAAAAATTGGCTGAGGACTGTCAGAGATGTATAAGCGTAAAAAAGGACTCGAAAGCTATCGAAGAGACTGGCATCGCTCACATACGAAAAGTACAACGACAAACACGTTTTTCTCCCTCCTCAAAAACAAACCAAACCAATTATTTTACTACAAAAAGTCAAATGAAACCTCAGAAAAAACCACCACCCAGTTCATGCTATCGCTGTGGGACTTTACATTGGTACAAAAATTCTCCATACCGCTATGAGACTTGTCTGTCGTGCAATAAAGTGGAACATAAATGTTCGCACTGTAGAACAATGAAATAAAACGAAAGCCGAGTAAGAGTCACTAGAACTGACCAGGCGGACGGGATAAATATACGAAAATACGTACAAGTAGAAATGTTAAACAAAAAAAATCAGATGACAATTAGATTTCGGATCAGATTTAACCATTATTAACTTACAGACGTGGAAGAAATTAAACAAACCGACCATGTTGTGAACAGATAAAATAGCCAGATTGGTAACAGGAAGAAAAATCAAATTTGAGGGCGAGATTATCACAAATGTGACTTTCAACGGGATGACCAAGAAGTTAAAGATCTATGTTCTAAAAAATACGAAGATTTATTTGAAACTGACTGGATGCAGAAATTTGACCTCTGGGATTTGCCGATAAATACGTTTTGCCAAAAAGTGGACGAGGCAGAGAAATTGAAGGAGAAATTAAAGGAGAGTTTCCCCGACATATTTTCAGCTGGCCTCGGGAGGTGTAAAAAAATGACGCCCAAAATCGAACTAAAAGAAAATGTACAACCCATTTTCAAGAAATGTACCTTTCGCATCATTAGAAAAGATAGATGAAAAGTTGGATAGACTCGTGAAAACCAGTATATTGACAAAAGTGGAATATAGTCAATGGGCCGCACCTACGGTTTACGTGAAAAAGAAATCGGGTGAGATATGAGTATGCGCTGATTTCTCGACTGGATTGAATGCAGAGATTAAGGATTATCACTATCCTCTCCCAAGTCCAGAGGAAGTTTTCACAAAGTTGAACGGAGGAAAATTTTTCTCAAAAATAGACTTGAGCGAAGCATACCTACAAGTACCAGTAGATGAGGAAAGCTCGAGGTTGTTGTGCATAAACACACAGAAAGGATTATATAAGTTCCAGGGATTACCATTCGGGATCAAGGTCGCGCCAGCGATATTACACCAAATAATGGACACTATGCTAGGCGGACTGGATTTCACGATCGCATACCTTGATGACATCCTGATAAATAGCAAAAATATTGAACAACACGGGGAACACGTTTAAGAGGTTTTCAGGCAGATACAAAATTACGGTTTTAAGGTAAAGGAAATTAATTGTGATTTCCTTATGAAGGAGATAAAATATCTGGACCATATTATTAACGAAGAAGGAAGAAGACCAGACCCACAAAGAGCCACGGCAATAAAAAAATGCCGGCTCCAAAAAATTTAGCCGAGTTACAAAGCTTCTTGGGCTTAGTAAATTATTATCAAGAATTTATTCCTAACATGCACAAATTACGCGCACCCCTAAACGAACTGTTGAAGAAGGAGAAAGTTTGGGAATGCTCATATTAATGTCAGAAAACTTTCGACAAATTCATTAAGACTCTAACAGCAGATTTATTTTTAGCGCATTATGATCCAAAATTGGAAATAATAGTCGCGAGTGACGCGAGTGCCTATGGTGTTGGGGCATGTATACTTCATAAAATGCCGGATGGGACACTAAAACCCATCGCGCATGCGTCATGAACGTTACTACCAGCCGAACAAAATTACTCGCAAATCGAAAAAGAAGTGCTGGAGATTATTTTTGCGATTACAAGATTCCACAGATATATTTACGGTAGATTTTTCACCTTGCAGACGAACTACAAGTCGTTACTAACAATATTTGGATCAAAGAAAGGTCTACCTGTTTACACTGCTAATAGATTAATAAGATGGAGAACGATCTTATTAAATTATAATTTCAAATTGGAGTATCTTCCATAAAACAAAATCAGGCATGCAGACGGTCTTTCGAGACTAATACCAAAGAAAACGGAGCCATTAGAAGATTCCGTAATTGCAAGCTTACGATATGAGGAAGATATTAGAACATCATTATGTAGTACAATTCGAAACCTCCCCGTCACATTACAGGAAATAAGAAACGAAGCAGTGAATGACGAATTTATAAAGGAAACGAAAACAAAAATTGCAGGAAAAGATAATCATATATCAGACAGTTTTTCGTTATGTGATAATGTTCTGCTATATAATGAAAGAGTAGTAACCCCGAAAACGCTACAAAGGCGAATCCTCAAGGATTTTTACATGGGCCACTCAGGAAAGAACAGGATGAAATCCTTAATGCGAAGTTACGTGTACTGGCCAAACAGGGATCAAGATATTATACATATGGTGGACAAATGCAAGGGCTGTTCCTTAGCAGCAAAGGTACCTCCGATCACTCATAAGCCATGGCCTAAGACAGATCGACTGTGGTCGAGAATCTATGTAGATTTCGCAGATCCATTAGAGGGTTTCTACTACTTGACTGTAGTAGACAGTTACAGCAAATGACCAGAAGTTTTTCGTTGTAGAAAACCTACTTCTGAAACGACAATAAATTGCCTTCACGAGCTGTTTGCTCGTTTCGGAGTGGTTGATTGTTTAGTCACCGATAATGGGACATAATTTACATCTGCGAATTTTCAAGAATTTTGTGAAATCTTTCAGGTGAAACACAACAAATCTCCGCCATATCACTCAAAGTCGAACGGACAAGCGGTGAGGTTTGTAGATACATTAAAAAGAGCACTAAAGAAAGCTTATGACGTACCAATAGAAAAGGCTTTACAAAAATTCTTACAAGTGTATAGAATTACACCGAACAGTACTACGCCATCGGCATTATCGCCGGCGAAAGTAATGTTCGCCCGAAAAATTATATCGGTATTCGAAAAATTACTGCCAAAACAGACAAAGCAATCACCTACGTCGTTTGTACCAAAAAGAAAATTTAGCCCAGGGGAGAAAGTTTTTTTTTTTTTTCTTTTTTAAATGTTCAAAAACAACACATCCTATTGGGAGCCAGGTACAATAGAGAAACGAATCGGGAACGTGATTTACATAATTCAGGTTCCAAAGTTCTCGCATAAAAGGCACTTAAATCAGATCAGAAATAAGCTGTTAGAGGATTCTAACGGTCTACCTCAGGAAGAGGAGGAAGTAATGGACATAATATTTGACACATTCAATATGCAAAGGCCTCAAGCAATTTCAGAACCGCGGAAATCAAGCAGAAAAGCATTTGATGATTAATCTGAAGAGGAAAAAATATTAAAGCCCCCCCCCCGAGATAAAAGCTTGGGAGTGGGGTGTCCTTACCTATAACTACAGAATGAACTCTACCTAACACTATGTATACTACGCCTCTCAAGAGAGAGGGACGAATCGAATCGAGCAGACTGACAGTCATACTAACACCTTCCACATCTTGTATTATTATTTCGTGTAATATACCTTCGTTATTTCTACTCTTGTGTTCGTGTTGTTCTTCCTTGGTCCTAACCTGGACGATAACAGTAATAAATGTTAAGGTGCAGATAATATAAAAGAAATTGCCAATGCTTTTTTTATGCATTGTTAAAATAACACAATTTGTTAAGTGAATGTGGCGAAAATGAATTTTTTTATGTATTTCAGATGGTGATATTTGATTAAGTTACCTCGAATAGGAATAAAAGATGGAATCTAAGATTTGTTGGTATGAATTCTTATTATTCTCATTAAACCCCAAATATGTTGCCTTGTCTAAAGTTTATTGGAAAAACAAGTGTAAAATCCACCTAGCCTAATGTATGCGTAATACCTGTTTACTCAACTGCTACATATTGCTACAATACTTGGAAATAAAACCTTCAAAGATTATGGACTATTATTGTTAGTATAGAGAAATTTCTAGATGTGTTGCTATGTGAAGAACAATATTTAATATGACAAGTATTCAGCAAGCGTATTTACGTTTAACGCATGAATAGCACGAAGCATAAACAAACACAAAAAAAATCGCTGTTGGGATTATGTGGGGGACACGGACGCCATACTTGATTCATTGGTTTACCGTTATCTTTCGAATGGTGAATCTGCCGTTACATGTAAAAGGTTGGTTGAATCAATTCGATATAAGACTCTTCGAATGCCGTGTCCTCCAAAGAACACAATAATCATATAGAGGGTGGTATTCTCTCTCTAAATGATGCAAAATCATACTTGCTAATCTGAGTTGCGTACACAAGGAGACAAAAGAAGAACGGGTGTCGTAAAAGTGAGAGGCACATGCTTGCTTTGAAAATCAGCTTTTAAATATTTTAACTTCTAATGGGTTCGAACATTGACCTGTATACCCTTGCAAGACAATACCCAAACACACTGGTAAGTCAAAAGATGTCGGAAAAATGCCTATTAAAATCTGAAAAGCAACTCTTACATTCATAGAATTTAGCAGTGTTCTTACGGTTACCTCTGGGATCGGATGTCTGCATTGTTGATCCAACATACCCCATCAATAGTCAAAGGGAATGAAATTTGAGAGTTTGTCCGTCCGGGCAACACAATGAGTTTTTTTTATTCCTGAAATAATTCTTGTGGAGTGTGGCAGAGTTGTTAGATTCGATTGCTATCTCAGGAGATATGAAGGGTGTAAGCGAGCTTCAATGGTGTCGTACGTGACAAAATACGTTATACATAAAGGACTGGAATGTTGCCCAAACCATCACACTGCTTCCATCGGTTAGTTTTTCCACAGCTCATCTACTCCAAGGTAACAACGCGTTCGCCTAGGCTTAGAATCTTTTTCTATTGATCAAGTCCCGACACTCACCTGCTCACTGAAGACGCTTTCGGCGAATGTAATTTGTTAGCGTGGGTCCACTGACTGGCCTGCGGTTACCCCAGCTACACACACACTCACAACAAGGATCGATATATTTTGTGTTGTAATGCATCCATTCTTTCACGTTGAATAAAGCTATTTTGAGATTTGTGGTTTCTTTTTGGCTGATTCTCCGACCGCTTCGCAGCGCCAATAGGTTTTGATCCCCTAATGTCTTATTAGCAGCTTGTAATTGTTTTTTCCTCGGACCACTGCCAATAAGTACTCACGATAAATGAACGTAAGCGCCCCAAATGTCGTGCCATTTAGGAAACTGCACTTTCCAATTTGTGCTTTATAAAAGAAACTCTTATTTTCTTTCCGTAACTGTATTATAACAAAACATCAAAATGAAGTAGTGGAAGTCGGTTTTTCTGCTTATGTATCTCAGACCATGACAAACATATCGGATATATCTGTCCATAATGATGTAGCACGTTCTATAATATTAACCATAAGTTAGTCGGCCACGAGGTTATTCATACTAAAGTTATAGCGTGCTCAGGGAAGTCATGGATGATTGTGTTAGAAACACTGAGATTCTTTCGTTTAGCAAAAACGACCGAAAATTCTTGTGCCTCACGGTAATTTATGCACGTGTCCGATTCAGACATGAAATATTACTTTAAAATTAAGTGCATATCTTTTATAAGTAAAATGTATCAGCCCATACGGCTGTGACCTTTGGTTACAGAGATGGCGGTGATATAAAAATTTTATTACCGCTCAACTCACGTCACTTAAACCATTCGGGTTTTAGAGGTACAGCGGGGTGTAGTTTAAGATATTCTGACAGGGTACATCTCTCTTCAGGGGCTATTTAACCCACATATGGGGTAATATATATTGATGCTTTTCCTAAAGGTGTTATTGTAAAGTGAACGAAACATAATTGACCGGAAACTCATCACGCCTATTTTAATTTCCTTGATGGTAAATGTTACACATTTCGTGTCTCATTAACGTTGCAATATCTGAAACAACACATACACTGTAAAATAAAGCATAAAATATTACGCGACGTACATTGCAAGAGGCTATTGGTATTTTTATTTAACTGCACAACTGAAATGTTTAGCATATACGTCTTACTCATATGATATATATATATATATATATATATATATATATATATATATATATATATATATATATATATATATTATTCTATATATATATATAAGGATCTGCTTTAATAAGATCACTATAAAGATCTGATTTAATATGATCACTATAACGAGGCGTATTAATATGATCACTATAACGATCCACTTTAATATTACAACTGTAAGGATCTGCTTTAATCAGATCACTATAACTATATGATTTAATATGATCACTGTAAGGATCTGCTTTAATAAGGTCGCTATAACAATCTTATTTAATATGATCACTGTAAGGTTCTGCTTTAATAAGATCACTATAACGATATGATTTAATATGATCACTGTAAGAATCTGCTTTAATAAGATCACTATGACGGTCCGCTTTAATATGATCATTGTAAGGATCTGCTTTAATAAGGTCACTATAACGATCCACTTTAATATGATCACTGTAAGGATATGCTTTAATAAAATCACTATAACGATCTGATTTAATATGATCACTGTAAGGATCTGCTTTAATACGATCACTATAACGATCTGATTTAATATGATCACTATAACGATCTGCTTTAATATGATCACTATAAGGGTCTTATTTAATAAGATCACTATAACGTTATGATTTAATATGATCACAGTAAGGATCTGCTTTAATAAGATCCATATACCGATCTGATTTAAATGATCACTATAATGATCCGCTTTAATATGATTACTGTAAGGATCTGCTTTAATAAGATCAATTTAACGATGTGATATAATATGATCACTATAACGATCCGCTTTAATAAGATTACTATAATGATCTGATTTAATATGATCACTGTATGGATCTGCTTTGATAAGAACATTATAACGATCTGATTTAATGTGATCACTATAACGATCTGCTTTAATGAGATCACTATAAGCATCTGCTTTAATAAGATCACTATAACGATATGATTTAATATGATCACTGTAAGGATCTGCTTTAATAACATCACTACAACGATCTGATTTAATATGATCACTATAACGATCTGCTTTAATATGATCACTGTAAGTATCTGCTTTAATAATATCACTATAACGATCTGCTTTAAGATGTCATATATATGGAGCGACTGAATGAGTTCAAAACCTCAGCAAATTTTACAACAATTTTGTGGATTTTAGTTGTGTAATCACTTTTTACAAACTCCTTAGTAGATTTCATCCCTCAGAATGGTTTTAGTTAATAATAAAAGACTGCATTTATAAAATCCTCTACAAAAGTCAAATTCAAGGAAACGTAAGTAGAACAATATGATATTTCATTAATGTCTATGAGATTGGCTTGAAATAATAATTAGGGGACAACGCAAGACAGTAAGGAAATTGAAGGAAGCGACATTATTTGTGAGGCTAATGTGGAATGGATTTCTTTGCTTAGCGGGTAACGGGCCGTATATCTTAGTATAGAAATATATATCACCTGCATTAAAAAAGTGTTGAGAATATTCCATTTCTGTTTGCTAGCAATTTCTGAAGAGAAGAGACATATCTCTTACTTTAGAGATTTTACACGTGGAGCATACTGTAGAAGTGAATGGCGGAAAAGTTGTCACAATAAATAAATTGTATTTCAATAACTTGGACCGATTTAAAATGTGAATTAAGTTTAAGCGTCTAATGATCTTTCTTTTTCTTTCAGAATTGGCAGATGTTTGGGCAATATTATTTTTCACACATAATTGCCATAACTTAAATAACACGATCCAATAGAGAAATAAATAAATTTTCACCAATAACATTGATTTATTTACTGCTGAATTTGATCCGCCTTAATGAAACACACTTATATATAATCCGTCTCAATGAAATACCCTTATATATAGCCAGTCTTAATAAAATACCCTTATATATAATCCGTTTTAATAAAATACCCTTATATATAATCCGTTTTAATGAAATACCCTTATATATTATCCGTTTTAATAAAATACCCTTATATATAGCCCGTCTTAATGAAATACCCTTATATATAATCCGTCTTAATGAAATAACCTTATATATATCCCGTCTTAATGAAATACCCTTATATATAATCCGTTTTAATAAAATACCCTTATATATACCCCGTCTTAATGAAATACCCTTATATATTATCCGTTTTAATAAAATAATTTTATATATAGCCCGTCTTAATGAAATACCCTTATATATAATCTGTCTTAATGAAATACCTTTATATATAGCCCGTCTTAATGAAATACCCTTTTTATATATAGCCCGTCTTAATGAAATACCCTATATATAATCCGTTTTAATAAAATACCCTTATATATACCCCGTTTTAATAAAATACCCTTATATATACCCCGTCTTAATGAAATACCCTTATATATTACCCGTCTTAATAAAATACCCTTATATATAGCCCGTCTTAATGAAATACCCTTATATATAGCCCGTCTTAATGAAATACCCTTATATATAATCCGTTTTAATAAAATACCCTTATATATACCCCGTCTTAATGAAATACCCTTATATATTATCCGTTTTAATAAAATACCCTTATATATAGCCCGTCTTAATGAAATACCCTTATATATAATCTGTCTTAATGAAATACCCTTATATATAGCCCGTCTTAATGAAATACCCTTATATATAGCCCGTCTTAATGAAATACCCTTATATATAATCCGTTTTAATAAAATACCCTTATATATACCCCGTCTTAATGAAATACCCTTATATATTACCCGTCTTAATAAAATACCCTTATATATAGCCCGTCTTAATGAAATACCCTTATATATAATCCGTCTTAATGAAATACCCTTATATATAGCCCGTCTTAATGAAATACCCTTATATATAATCCGTTTTAATAAAATACCCTTTATATATACCCTGTCTTAATGAAATAATTTTATATATTATCCGTTTTAATAAAATACCCTTTATATATAGCCCGTCTTAATGAAATACCCTTTATATATAATCTGTCTTAATGAAATACCCTTTATATATAGCCCGTCTTAATGAAATACCCTTATATATAGCCCGTCTTAATGAAATACCCTTATATATAATCCGTTTTAATAAAATACCCTTATATATACCCCGTCTTAATGAAATACCCTTATATATTACCCGTCTTAATAAAATACCCTTATATATAGCCCGTCTTAATGAAATACCCTTATATATAATCCGTTTTAATAAAATACCCTTATATATAGCCCGTCTTGATGAAATACTCTTATATATTATCCGTCTTAATGAAGCACCCTTTATAAAACAAAGATGCCTTCCAGATTTCGAACAATTCTTGGAAATTATATCGTTTCTGTAGAAACTCTATATTGAAGATTGGATGTCATAACAGTGACATTTGTGAGAAGCCAATTCCCTAGAAATGAAATGCCAGTATGCATACGAATACAGACAAAGAGTAATATATAAACTATTATGTTTCTATAGTCATTATTTTGTTCTGTATTATATGCAGTGCAAACGTTTTAACAAATGTCAATCTAATAGAAGTCTTTTATGCGTCGTTTTCTTTCCAGATCTTTGGCGATCGTGACTCCTAATTACTTATTTGTCTCCTTATCATCACTCTTCGTCCCTGCAGTACCATTTATACACGTAGGTTACACGTTGTATCCTTCTGTCTGTCTTGTCAGTATTAAATACGGCAGTTTTTCTTCCCTGAAAATGTGTCCTTGTAGTTCTTTTATCCTGTAGAATTCTCTGCTTTCTCCCAGATCAATGAAATTGGAATGGAAGTAAGATTAGCAGGATTCTGTGTACGTGCCATGGCGGATTTTAGCTGGGCGTTGGTTAGATCAATTTGACAGGACCGAAAGTGTGTAAGGCAGTGGAGAACTTGAACTTGACACGTGGAACTACATGGACATTCCACCACCTGAAGAAACGTTGTAATAAATATGGCGACAAAGATGAGGACAATAGTCCGAATAATGTAAATAGTGAATATTCCATATACATTGACATCTTCTAAAAGGTTCTTCTTAAGAAAGTTGTTTGAAAAAAATGTTTATGCACATAAGAAATGTTATAATGTCATTTCGAGTTAATCGAATGAAATCCAAATTAAAAGATAAGATATTCGAATAATGATTATCCTGCTATACGACAATAGCACTCTCGGCATTATTTCACTCAATGATGTGAAATTTTTCATTCATTCACTGTTAAGAAAGAACTGCGTAGAAAGATGTCTAAAAGAAACCTCAATAAAATATGCAACATTCAAAGCTCGCACAGATTAGAATCATCTATGAAATGCTGCCAATATTGCTGGACTCTGTATCAATTCCTCTAACACGGAATTAATGGGCTTCATCCAGTAAGGAGCAATACAAACAGTCCCAGGTGAATCTATAAAATCTATCGAATCTTTTACATAACTAGGAAGCGAGATAAAATGATGTGAAATTTTGCATAGTTAAAGCTTGTGCCACCTCGAATGAAATGGATATAATCTGGAAATCTCATCTACCAGACAACCTCAAGCGGAGATTTTTCGTGCCACTAGTAGAGGAGGTTTTAATATATGGTGCCACCGCCTGGATATTAACTAAAACCCTAGAGTCTAAGCTTGATGGAACCTACTGTCGGATGCTGAGAGCTATACTTAACATCTCTTGGAGACGATATCCAAGTAAATCACAGCTCTATGGACTCATCCCTGATACTGCTACAATCTTATGCGAACACAGAATACGTTTCGCAGGACGAGTGAAACAATAACATACAAGTGATCTAATACACGGGACACCTAGCCATAGCGAAAAAGGAGTTGGCCGTTAGGCCTCCACTTACATTGACCAGCGATGTTATGATACAGAATATCAGTCTAATGACCTTCCAAACTTGAAGCCGGAGCGTGATGGTTGGCGCTATACACTCTTGATTGTCCGAGCTAACTCAACCGAATAAAAAATAAAAAAAGAAGTGTAACAATTGAATAGAAGTCAAATGGTAAAGTTACAAACATTTAGTATAACAAGTAAACAGAGATTTACTTGTTAATATTAAATTTGAGTTCCACATTCCAACCACCTAAGGCCGGAGTGTAGAACGGCTGAAACGTTGTAATAAATATGGCGACAAAGATAAGGACAATAGTCCGAATAATGTAAATAGTGTAATATTTACATTATTCGGACTATCGTCCTCATCTTTGTCGCCATATTTATCATAACGTTTCGCCTGTTGTACGCTCCGGCCTTCTTCAGGTGATTGGAATATTGAACTGAACCCTTTATTTCGCTCACTGGGGTAGTCTGTTCTAGTTTCACATGCCATGTCTAATGGATGTCAGTTATCAGCTATCTCCTGTTAATTCCCCTCTCAAAATTCTCAACCGCCTTAACCTGGTATTAAATTCACACTCTTTTGGGTCCTGTCACCACCCTCTATGGGATGAGGTTGAGATCATAGACAAAGAACATCACTGGAAAATACGGAAACTTAAGGAATCGGCACATATGCTGGGTCACAAAAATCTCCTGAGCCGACCAAGCATAGAAATGGATACAATATAGGAACCAGTAATAAGAGCGAAATAAAGAGTTCCGTTCGACATTCCAACCACCTGGAGAAGACCGGAGCGTACAACGGCCAAAACGTTGTAAAAATATGGCGACAAAGATGAGGACAATTTTTGAGATGAGGGATTATGTACACTATTTACATTATTCGGATAATGTAAATAGTGTACGTAATACCTCATCTCAGAAATTCAGACAGATAATTTAAATTGTATCATGAAATGGTTTTAGAAATTTCATGAGGTCACTATTCTTTCGGACTGTATCATTTATACAGACAGTCTTCTGACCTTTGCCTTGATCCCTGGCCTTCTCTTTATCCTTTTCCCAAACATTACTCTTACTCTTACTATATGTGACCCCTTGCGTATTAGTGGCACTCCCGCCTTGCTTGGGGTAATTTGCTTAAAAAAAAAGATATATAAAAGCCAATAAAAGAATATATAAAATATATAAAAAACAATTTAAGAATACAAAAATGCTTACTCACAGATATTTAAAAATACAGTTATACCTATAATAAGTTGAGCATTGGGTGAGATCAAAAAGGGACAGATAAGAACATTAATAATATCTCGAGTAGTCTCAGTTTAAAAGGATTAAAAAGGCACTCGTTGAAACCTGTTCAACTGCATGTATATATATATATATATATATATATATATATATATATATATATATATATATATACTAGAGGTTTCTAAACAGGTAGTAAAAAAACGGAAAATGTTTTTATAATTATTATTTGTTGTGGATTCCGAGATGAAATTCGGTTTCAATGAATGACAAACGCAGGAATGAAATATAACAAATAAAATGTATTTACACAATAATACAATTAGTAATACGGTTAGTAGATCCAGAAAAACAGTTAGTAGTAAAAATATATATATATATATATATATATATATATATATATATATATATATATATATATATATATATATATATATATATAGTCTCGAAGTAGGACTGCCTTAGAGTCTACGTGCTTGTAACTGTGACTTCTACAAGCGTTAACCTCACACTATTACTCTACCTCCAACTCAATCACTCTCTCTCTCTCTCTCTTTCTCTCTCTCTCTCTACTCTGACTCTGAGTATTTAACGGCAGCAGTCCAAGTACACATTGGTAGAGTCCACTTGTATGAAAAAGGGGTGGACCCCATAACATTATTATGATAAGCAAAAGCAGAAGACCAAAATTTACTGTTCACCTACAGTGAGAGCATCACTCATTAAAAAATTATGGGAATGCGCTATCAACCCTCTCTTATATTTCTTAGAAGAGAAAGTAGAGATATTAGACCCCAAGCTTCTCCGTAAACAGCAAAAGAAAAATGGTTTTTATTTCCATTCCTAGTAATTACAAGATAGCAGAATTATTTCTACAGTCATATCTAAGGGTTGGCTAGTTCTTTCGTCGTTGAATACGAACATTACTTCTCTCTGTGTAACGACCTTCAAAATAAAAGATTCTCACTTCTTGAAAACATAAAACTTGATCATATCCGAGGTTGTATTAACATAATTTGCTTTGAGCGACCAAGAAGAAATATATGCCACACTAGAGATTTTCAATTGCAAATAGAAAGCCGAGGAAGAACATGGATTTTGTAGCGCTACTTCATAATGATTCCGTGTTACAAAAATGCCAACCTTCACTTTAGCTTTTTCTCTTATACGCGCCAGCATTTAATGGTTCTTACTTTTATAGTTTCTCGTTTTGTGCCTTTCTCTTTTTGCTTTCTCTCCTCAAGCACGAAAACACTTATTCTCACAGCTATATTTTTGTATATTTCCAGGGACACACACGCATATATATATATATATATATATATATATATATATATATATATATGTGTGTGTGTGTGTGTGTGCGTAAATGACTATATATATATATATATATATATATATATATATATATATATATATATATATGTATGTATATATATATATGGCTGTATATATAAGAAGAGAGAAACCACAAACGTTTGTAGTTGTAATGTGGATGCATATTTTATTTTCCATAATTTTGCTACACGGATTTCAGGTCTTGCGACGTTCTTCAGGCACAGAGTGCATATTTTCACATATAATTAAAATGAATTAATTTTCCATATGGTTTTCGATGTCAAACATTCTGTTTTTTTTTCGGTAGTAGTGACACATATGTCTTTCTTGGAGTGGTGGTGAGAAAGTTCTTCGGCTTAAAGGGTAATGGAACAATTAAGATTGGTCAGGTAAAGGGTGTCAAAAGATATCTCTATTCTTATTTTTTAATGACCCTGTTTGATCTGTTTCCATTGTTGTGTATTGTGTCTGCGTTTTTGCTAGTATGCCTATATATATTCCCTCTCCATGCATATATACATACACACATACATATATATATATATATACTTACACACACACACACACACACATATATACCCACACACACATGCATATATGCATATATACATACACACATACATATTAATACACACACACACATATATATATATATATATATATATATATATCTTCCTATGTTGTGTAGTGTTCGTAATGTGCTTGTGAGTATTTTAATTTTTTGCCAGTGTGTGTGTATATATATTCATATTCCATAGATAGCTGCTTGTGAGTGTGTGTGTGTGTGTGTGTGTGTGTGTGTGTGTGTGTGTGTGTGTGTGTGTGTGTGTGTGTATGTATGTGAGTGGTTCGACCACTGTATTTGGCCATTATGTGTGTATATTGTGTTGGGGGGGGTTATGACCTATTTAGTGCTGGTTTAAATTTGTTTATGAAGTTTTTTCTTGTATTTGTAGGTAAGAATAATTATTTGGTATAATTTTGATTTTAGCCTGATAAGATGTGTTGTGATACAAAGAGTTTTCTCTTGTCTGGTAATTTGATGTTACTTTTCCGAACGGAAACTGTTTTGTTTATATTATGGGGTCCTCCCCTTTTCATATAAGTGGACTCTACCAGTGTTACTTGGAGTGCTGCCGTTAAATACCCAGAGTTAGACAGTCAATGAGAGAGGATATACGGATAGTGAGAGAATATACGAACGGAGATAGTGTGAGGTAACCTCTTGTAGAAGTCAGTTACAAGCACGTAGACTCTAAGGAAGTCCTACTTTGAGACTGTATATATCTATCTGTATTTGCTACTAACCTCGTTCCTGGACTTACTAACAGTATTACTCTTTGTATGATTGTGTAAATACATTTTATTTCTTATATTTAATTATTGCGTTTGTCATTCCTTGGAGACCGAATTCATCTCGGAATCCACAACAACTTGGCGACGAAGATTCGAACACAAGCGGAAAAGAAAAAATCAACAAAAGAAAAATATCCCCTTGTCGTCCAACAAGCAAATTGGCTTCGAGTGATTCGAACTCACACGAAAAGAAGAAATAGAAAAATCCTTCCCTCGTCGTCCAACAACAAATTAGCGACAAACAATTTCGAGGAGTAAAAATACATAAAATTGAGTTATCATGGAAGATTTTAAAAATATTTTGGTAGAACTGATAAAACACCAAAATTAGCAACAATTACAAATGCAAAAATACCAAAATGATCAACAGTTACAGCTACAAGAAAAATGGCAAAAGCAATTATTACAAACGCAAAAGGAAAATCAAGATAGACAGACAGAGCTCCAGGAACTAATATTGAAAGTAGCGGGCAACAAGCAATTAGATATTGAAAAAGAAGCATCATTTTCACAAGACACAGTGTGGAATACCATAGAGATTTTCAAATATTCTCTAGATGAGGACAAAAACTTTGGAGATTACTTCAGAAGACATGAAGACGTCTTTAACATAGACTGTCAAAATTGGACAGAAGCAAAAAAGCTACGTCTATTGCTTAGAAAATTAGGAACTGAAGAATATACAAAGTTCGTGGATTATATCTTGCTAAAAAAGACGAACGAATTAACATTTGACGAAGCAGTGACATCACTTAAAGAACTCTTGAGGTCCCAAAACATTACTCTTCCATAGGAGGTGGAAATACCTTCACGTTTGCCGCAATCGTAAATAAACATTGTGACGACTTCAAACCAGCGGAATTAACCCCGGACAATTTCAAATGTCTCATCTTTGTTCAAGGGCTAGTTTCTACAAAAGATAAAGAAATGCGCAGAAGAATGCTTGCAAAATTACAAAATGAACCGGGTCTAACATTATAGCAACTATCGGAAGATTGCCAGAGATGTCTAAGCATAAAGAAAGACGTAAAGGACATTGAAGAATCAGCTGTTTCTCATATACGTAAGTTAAACAAAAGTCTACGTTCTTCACCCTCCCCGGAAAGAAAACTAAAATTTTACGACAATGAAAAAAGATTCTCACCCTCCTCGGAAAGAAAAAGAAAATTTTGTGATAAGAGAAAAAGTACAACATACAGGACAAATTATGACGAATATCGAAACAAATATAAGCCCCCTCCATCAGCATGTTATTGATGTGGAGGATTACATTGGAACAAGGATTGCCGCTTCAGATATAAAAAACTGTCTTGAATGTGGAAAAAAGGGCCACAAGGCATCCCAGTGTAGAAATAGAAAATATATTAATAGGATAAGAGTCACAAGGATGAATAACGATGACAAAACCAATATAAAGAAATATGTGGGACTGGAAATTTTAAATAAAAAGATTAAATTACAACTTGATTCGGGTTCCGACCTCACGATAATCAACTTACAGACATGGAAAAAACTCAACAGACCTACCATGTTACGCACAAAAAATTTTTACAAATCGGTTATAGGCAAACGAATAAAATTTGAGGGAGAAATAATCGTGAATGTTAAATTTCACGGCAAAGCAAAAAAACTTAAGCTATACGTCATGAAAGATACTGAAAATCTAGTAGGTATCGACTGGATGCAGAAGTTCAACGTTTGGGACCTACCTATCAACTCTTTTTGCAAAAAGTTAGAGGCTGAACCACTAGATACTATAAAATTGAAGGAGGAATTATATAACCAATTTCCTGATGTTTTTTTCAAGTGTATGTAAAAAAGAAGTTAGGAGAAATTCGCGTATGGGCAATAAAAGACCACCATTACCCACTACCGAGCCCAGAGAAGATATTTACAAAGCTCAACGGCGGTAAGATATTTTCAAAAATAGATCTTAGTGAGGCTTATCTACAAATCCCAGTATAAGAAGAGAGTACGAAAATCCTTTGCATTAATACGCACAAAGGGTTGTACAAATTCAACAGACTACCATTCGGTGTAAAAGTTGCACCTGCAATCTTTCAGCAAACGATGGACACAATGCTCACGGGCCAGAATTTCGCGACCGCTTATCTGGATGATATTCTAATTAAGAGCGACAACGTTCAAGGGCACACATCACACATAAAAGAAGTTTTTAGAAGACTTCAGGACTTCGGCTTCAAAGTAAAAGGAGAAAAGTAACCCTCTACCTTGAGTGGCTCTTGTATTGGAAGAACATTAGTAAAAAAGATAATACTTTGGTAAACAAAATTTATTTTGGTAAACTCAATTTACCTACACAAATCTTTACCTTGGTCTGTGGAATAGACTTGTGGTAAGCTTGGTGCTGCCAGCAAAAGTGATGTCGAATCGCTTGTTGTTGATGGTATGATTGTTGATTTCACCAATTTTGTACCTGAAAGGCAATAATTTGAATCGCTAGATCTCCTCATGCAGGTTGAGAAAACTGTGAACTCCACAACAAACTTATAGAACACCGGAAGGTGGATGGTACTAGTAGGAGTGGGACTAAGAAGGGGGCGGTCGCAAAAAAAAAAAAAAAAAAAAATTAGGGGAAAACATTCATCCGGGCTAGTAATTGTTCAATAACTATTTGCGTAAGTCTTTGCACCCGGTTAAGACTTCAGTTCTTTCATTGAGCAACACTTGCTTGGCCGGACAAGTCGAAATCCCCGTAGCGTGGTTTTTCGAAATCCGGTAGCGTGGTTGTGAGAGATTTTTCCCAGGTATCTCGCTCTGCATTTTATATCTTATATTTTATATTTTATAGCTTGCATCGAACAATTTTTCGGTGTTTACGCCTTCCTAGGTGCCCCGCCCATTTTGTTTTTCTTTATTTTTTGGCCTCCTGTTTAATATAATATATAGATGTGTATATATATATATATATATATATATATATATATATATATATATATATATAAGAAACGATATATATATATATATATGTGTGTGTGTGTTTATATAAACACAAATTCACACAGAGTTTAAAACAGAAAATGGTTATCAGAACATTTTGCCACGCGTGTGTATACGAAGAAATAGAAATGGTAAGAAGGAAGAAATGTGTTTAGAATGAAAAATTTTTTCGAATTCTAAAAACTAGACAAAACAATAAGACAAAGCAGAGGAAGTAAACAATAGGAAAATACCAGGAGTAAGTCAGGCGTTCTTCCTGAGAAGGAAAAAAAAGCGTGATATAAAATTATGAAAATTCGAAATGAATAACAAAGAAAATTAAATATAAAATGAAGTAACAATAATGGCGATTGTATTTATAACAAAGCGAAGAAACGAGACGATGTAGACTACGATGATTCTAAAGGAGGCAGGAGGCTTCATATTTGCTATCGTTACCTTTCAGATAATTCTAGTTTTTTTTGTTTTTTTTTAATCCCGCAGTCGTGTTTCTTGAGGAAGATAGCCCGACAGAGACTAACCGGTTGCCCTATTATTTATCCATAGCTGGTGGGAGAAGACAAGTATTCATACCTTTCCCAAGGAAATCTGAAGCCTCAAGCACGTAAGTGAATGTATAGATCTGATTGGAATTCGAACTCTTCATTCCGATTTCTTAATCCGAGCCGCTATCCATTACTCCACCGGGCCTCCAAGAAATTCTAGTTAGAAAATATAAATACTTATAATAAACAAATGACGTCATCATTGTTACTGCACCTGAATTATTACGTCTGTGATATTAATTCTTTTTCAAACGTCATATCTTTAAGTTGTCACAACATTTCAGTGAATTCATTTAGTGGCCTTTTCACACCAAAGATTGATATGAACGTCATCTTGAAATAGTCATAAAAAGCCATGAGGACCCTATTCTTGAGGACTATGTCATTTATATTGACAGGAATATAAAAGTCAATAGACTAGACATTATAATTAAAGAATACTAAAAATACCTTTTCATTGATATGGTAGCTATAATTAGTGTTATTATTGCTACTACGGCATTGTGTTTGTATTTTTTTGTTATATTTTCATATTTTTTTAATTCACCGTAAGGCGATAATGTCATATTTTCATATTCTTTTTTAATTCACCGTAAGGCGATAATGTCATATTTTCATATATATATATATATATATATCTATATATATATATCGGTCTCGTTTATTTCCTGCTAGAAGAAGGTCCAACTACAAGAAAATGGCGGACTCTAGTTGAATCCAACCGAAGATGTAAAGAAAACAAACAAGACCAATATATATATATATATATATATATATATATATATATATATATATCAACAAATATATGTATTAAACAAAAAATTTGCAAGTGACAAATACATCAATATTTGTGTTTGTGTGTGAACGTAAAGAATTTGTATTTTGGCAAATGTTCGTACGTACGTGTATGTGTGTTTCATGGCGTTTTTCCACAAGTGGACGAAAACGCGGATCTATACGAGAGATCACTTTTTTAAAAGTGTCAGCTGAAATGCAAAGTAGAAATAGAACGAGGCAAGAAGTCGCCCAGTATTTATAGTGTAGGGAGAGCGCCCCCTAGTGGACAATTTGGGAATCAAGGAGGAGCTAACTCCGACAACTTTGCTTAGATTCTGGACAAAATCTTTCATTATTCCGATGGCCCTTCGGGTTAATACACTATTGAATCAGCTTGATTCTGATATCTAGTATCCAGAGTTCACAGGTTTCATTCTTCGCATGTTGATGACTAGACTATCTTACTAGTATTAATGATAAATATCTTAGGCAATAATGTTATCTATATTTCGTTCTAGACTGGACATTTACTGGTATGAAAGTTCAAGCTAAGCGAAAGAAAGTTGACACCGTCATAACCGTTGCTTGGTCAGTAAAGCGTCTTGACCTTATATAAATAGCAATAACACATTGAGGATTGTTTTGATTCTATTATGAAAGGATTTGAAGAATACACAGGAGAGGGAAAGACGGCACGCAGCAGACAAAAACTATAACATGGAATAGAAGGATGGATAGAAAGATAGAAAATACGAAGAGGAAAAGTCAAAAATAAAATAAAAATATTACGTGGACTCTTCAGAAGACAACGGAAAGTAATGACAGGTAAATTAAAATGAAACTGAGTCGCTGTTAAAAGAAGTCACAAACAACGACATTAATTATAAAGGTCAACGTAGAAAAAAAATGAAAAATAGTAATGACAGGGTTAAAGGGAGAAACGAAACGATATGACCGAAAAAGGACATTGATACACTGCAAATTTTGTGAATTAATTTTTAGACCATATAAAGAAATTCTATGAGTACATCACATGAAAAGACTTGAGAATAAGACACATTGAGATTTTGATATCAAAACCAACACAGCGAGGCAATTCTGAGAGAATTGGAAATCTTACCGTTATTCATCATTGGCGGCTACAATCTTAACAACATAAGACACGCAGATGGCACAGTGCTGATAACAGACACGGAAAAGAAATTACAAAACCTCCTACAGAAGGTGGCGAAGGAGAGCGAAAAAGGTCTAAGCAAAAAAAAAAAAAAAAAATACAAGCAGTCAGAATGCAAGGTCATCAGTAAAAGGTTGAGACGAAAAACAGGAGCGGAAGTTTAAATATCTTGGAAGTGTTCTAATTGAGGACGTTAAGTACAACGCTGAGATCTGAAGACGTATTGGGATGGCCAAGGATGTATTCCAAAAGCTAGGCAGAGTATTACGATTCAGGAGTATTTCGTTGGTAACACAGAAAAGAGTACGGAACTGCTATGTGATATCTGTATTACTTTACGGCAGCGAATGTTGGACGATTTACTCAAAGATGAAGAAGAGACTTGACGCGACACAGATGTGGTTCTACAGAAGGATGCTAAGGATATCATGGAGCGAGCGGGTGAGCAACGATGAGATTTTGGAGAGGATGCAAACAAAGTGGAAGCTTATATTTAACATCAAAAAGAGGCAGCTGAAATTTCTGGGACACCTAATGAGAAAAGAGGGCTTGGAGAATCTGATACTCACAAGTCGAATAGAAGGAAAGAAAGACAAGGGAACACAACGCGTGACATACCTAGCGGGATTAAGCAAATGGATGACAGAACGTGGTCTAGGAGAAGTAACAAAGGGACAAAACTTATTTAGAGCTACAAGGAATAGCGGGAAGTGGAGAGCCATGATCATCTATGTCTTAAAGGGACACGGTACATAAAAGAATAAGAAAGAAGAAAGGATACGTTGCCTTCGTAATCGTAGACATATCTGTGCTAATGGACTACAAGAGAGGAGAAAAGAAAACGGAAATTTAGAAAACTCTCCAGAGTGCGCATTAGACATACAGTATATGAATTTTACTGATATTCAAAACCGTTTCGCTGATCCAGTTTAGTGTTTCCGATGGTCACTGCGTCAGGTTTTGTCTTCAATTGTAACAATAATGGTTTTGATTGGCTCTCTTCTAAGAGAAAAAAAAGGCTTTTTTGGTGCAAAATATTGTACAGTTTTAACTGTGAAATAACTTTGTACCTAGAACAAAATAGGGGAAGATTAATAATGGCAACTTTGATAAATTGTATTTCAGAAAATGAAAATTATAGAAATATATTAACTAAATATGGGAAGAAAGCGAAAATAGTCGTGAGATTAAAAAGAACAGATAATATAACCGGGACACGTGCGGAAGGGCATCTTAAAAGGAAAACGGACTAGCTTGTAACTGCAGTCTAAAAGAAGAGTTTTAATAAACAAAATATCCATAAAACATTATTGGGATGGAGGCTGGATGAAAGCAGAACTGATGCAGATGTCAACATTGTCATGTGTACGAAGCACATATGGAAGTAGACGTGATTGGGTTGGAGACAGTGATTCACTGGAAGCTGTGCAAATGGCTTGGGCTTCATCAGGCAGAATAAATTATGAGGAAAAATAATTGGTACTCAATAACGATGCAAAAAGATTAATACAGATCCGAAGAAGCTTTGAAACAATGTAGATTGAAATGATGATAAAAGCCAGACGGAATACTGAGAAGAATGTTTACGGCATGTGAATATATTATTATTTGGTCCCCCGTGCCAACTATTCTGGTGCGTCCTGGGTAAGACGATAAACTGCGTCCGCGTCCTGGATATAACGATAAACTGCGTCCGCGTCCTGGGTATGACGATAAACTGCATCCGCGTCCTGGGTAAGACGAAAAACTGCGTTCGCGTCCTGGCTATGACGATAAACTGCATCCGCGTCCTGGGTATAACGATAAACTGCATCTGCGTCCTGGGTATGACGATAAACTGCGTCCGCGTCCTGGCTAAGACGATAAACTGCATCCGCGTCCTGGGTATGACGATAAACTGCGTCCGCGTCCTGGCTATGACGAAAACATCATCCGCGTCCTGGGTATAACGATAAACTGCATCCGCGTCCTGGGTATAACGATAAACTGCGTCCGCGTCCTGGGTATGACGATAAACTGCATCCGCGTCCTGGGTATGGCGATAAACTGCATCCGCGTCCTGGGTATAACGATAAACTGCATCCGCGTCCTGGGTAAGACGATAAACTGCGTTCGCATCCTGGCTATGACGATAAACTGCATCCGCGTCCTGGATATGACGATAAACTGCGTTCGCGTCCTGGGTATGACGATAAACTGCGTCTAACAGCAAGGCTTCTGACCAAAAGGTTTTGAGGAGCGTGGAACCACCTCTTGGTTGCTGGTGTTCCTATTTCTACCCTGACCCGGAGTGGTGGCATCTGTTGGGGTCCCAGCTATGGGCAGGTGGTTGACCCCACAACCTGACTATGAAAGTGTAAAAATAGATTTTAATACCAGAAATACTTTGTAAAAGAAAATTAGTATCAGGAATTTTTGAAAAAAGATCTTACCAGTAATAAAAATCTTGTCAACATTGAGGTTAATATGCCACAAAACAAAAGAAACCAAACAATAGATTTTTGAAAAAAAAATTATTACCTGCTATACATTTTTGAAAAAAATTACGACTTATACATTTTTGAAAAAATTACCAGCTATACATTTTTGAAAAAAAAAAAAGGAAAGTTTGTCAGCATTAAATAACCCATTGTAGTTGATATGCCGTAAAACAAAATAAACCAAACCAATCTAAACCAAGCCAACTACTCTGGTGAGGAAGTATGGCAATTGCAGCACCAACAACTACACTGGTCAACACGAGTTTTGGTGCCAAGAAACAAAACAAATTTTTAGTTAATTTGCTGCTGCTAATTCCGAAAATTCCACAGTTTTCAGGGTTAGCTACAGTTTTTGCTTTACTGAAATTACTCATGTTTTTTAAAAAAAGATCATTTTACGATCTTGACTGATCACAAATTTAAGTTAATAAAGGTCGTAAAAACCCCATCAGTTATTCAGGTAGGCCAATCAATTTATGTCAGCCATCTGAAATAAACTATTTTATAAGAAAAAGTGTTTGTGAGTCAAAAATTTAAAAAAAGATGTACTGAACTGTCCAATTTTCAAACCTGATAATTAAGGTGACATCAAAAAAATGAATCCCTAAAATCTTCTGTTTGATATTCATAAACTTGGAAAGAAACTCCAACTAAAGACATCCCAATTAAATGCACCTATTCCATTGTACATGATACTGCTGGAGTATCAAAAGGAACTTAATAACATTGAACAAGACAGACAATCAAGAAAGAGAAAAAATTTACCATAGTTTTTATGTTCACGAAGGTTTTATTTTTGCTGTTAGTTTATTAAATGATTTGATGAAAATACTTGTTGGTCTTGTTATATTCAGTCGTGTTATTTTTAAAGACTTAGGGTCTAATTGTTATTGCCAAAATTGTATTTCTCAATAAACAGGCGAATATTTGTTGGTTTAAATAAGAACTGAGAGGTTTCTACGATTTTATTTGTAGAAATATTGCCATCGGTCAATATCATATATACAGAAAACAAATGAAAAAAAAAAGAAGCTAAATTTTTCCAAAAGTGAGGCATTTCTGTACAGCAAAAACGGTAGCTAACCAAGAAAAAGTGAAGCTCATTTTCAGATTCAGCGCCGTCAAATTGGCTAAAAAAGATGTTTGGTGTCTCGACACCATTTCAATTTTTTTGTTGTTGTTGTTGAACAGTGTAATTGATTGGTTTATCGGTTTTCTACGGCTTATCAACATTTTAAGGTTACTTAAAGCGAGAAAATATTTTATATTGTAAGAATTTTGTATCTGTCTATATTTCTGTGATGAGATATTATATACACTATTTATATTGTCGGACTATCGTCCTCATCTTTGTTAGCATATTTATCACAACGTTTCGCGAGCGTATCAGCGAGCGAAATAAAGGGTTCAGTTCGACATTCCAAACACCTGAAGAAGGCCGGAGCGTACAACGACCGAAACGTTGTGATAAATATGTTAACAAAGATGAGAACAATGTAAATAGTGTAAGAATAGTTTTAGATTAAAATGGTTTAGTGATACAAGTATTAATAAGGAAACCATAACTTGGCGGAGAAAAGGTGGATTCACGCCTTTCCCGTCGGTATTTGCGTGTAAGTAAATATAATGCATCGAACGGTAATTGGGACTCGGCTCCCGGTTAACAATTCTGAGCCACTATCAAATTAGACCACCAGCACATCCAAGCTTACTGCACATGATATTCACAAGCTATCACCCATCTAGGTATTGACTAGGTTTGACATTGCTGAATTCCGGTGATCGTACGGGGCCCGGTGTTACAACATGATGTGGCTTACGGCCACATTAGGCTGAAACATGAGTGCATGCCAGTGAAAAAATAACAGTAAAAGAATTAAAGGAATAACTGATGGAAAACAAGTTTCATTAAGATGAAGGAGAGGGAATAACGCCTAACACACATAAACTGACAAAAGAGACAAAAAACGATGGAATTCACACTCAGTAAAAAGAGAAAGCAAACTGATGAGAAACTAAAAAGACAAAAGTGAATAGAATTGATTTTGAATCAGAATGAATTAAATTTGTATTTAGAGATGAATGAAATAAAAAAAAGCCATAGATCTTCGTAGAGAAATCTAACGAACAAACCTTAAAAAATACTGCAAATCTCTGCCTGGAGAATTGATTGTAAAATAGATTAAGAACTGAAACGTGTGTGCTGAATGGGAGTAATGAGGACACTTGAAGACATGAGCCTTTCAAGAAGTGTATCTGTAATACTGAGTCTTATTAACGAAAACATTTGTGAATACATTAAGGTACGTTTTGGGACAGTGGGAAGTGTCAAATAATTCAGATAAATAAAATACTGGCCCAAGAAGCGAGTGGCAAGATTTCGAATCTCGTTGTTTGCTAAATTTTATTGTCGAAAGTCACGAGCAAATTGTTAAATGCATTTTGACTGACGACCATTTATTTGGACATTGTGAGATCTGATCGTGGAGAGAAAACTGAGAAATAATCTTTAGAGTATCAGAACATGAACAAGTGTGAGGCCATCATGAATTGATGTTATTTTAAAAACAAATCCTTGCCTCCGTACCGTATAAAACAGTGCTGCATTCTATTGTCTCCCTCATTTAATGAGGGAGGCAACAGAATGCAGTGTATATTTTGTAAGAGAGTGTAACTAAAGCGACAGTACAGGGTGCAATGGATAAATTGTCGTCTAATGATACTAAAATGAAAATAACACTGGCGTCTCATTTTAACAGATACAGAGTGCGATGCATAAATTATCGTCTAAAGGACGCCAAAATGAAAATAACACTGGCGTCTCAGTTTAACAGAGATAAAAGGTGCGATGGATAAATTGTCGTGTAAATGCCGCCAAAATGAAATTTAAAACTGACATCTGATTTTAGCAGAGATACAGGGTGCGATGGATAAATTGTCATCTAAATGACGCTGAAATGCAGATAACATTGACATCTCATTTTAACCGATATATTTGCCAAGATTACTCAAAGATATCTTGAGATATTAATGAGTAAATTTATTCAATGGCCATCGGCTTTAACCGCGGCCTCCAGAGGACTCCGAAATCTCCTGCAACTCTTCAGCACGGTCTGCTTGTTTAAGTTGGTTAATGCTGCCATAATTCTTGCTTCCAGCCCATCTTAGGTTTTACAAGAAAATTTGTTGGTCTCTCGCTCAACTGCGACCCACAACTAATAATCAAGGGGGTTGCAGTTAGGGAGGTTAGGTGGCCAGATGCAAAGGATGATGTGGTCGCAGAAATTGTCTGACAGCCATGATTGAGTTCTCTTGGTACAGAGTCCTGTTGCCAGATATAGAGTCTTCCAGCAGCCAACTTTCTGGCCCAGAGCAGCACTACCACCTCGGTGTTGAGTCGGAGGCCCCCAACAACAAATTTGGAATTCATTTCCTTATCAGAACGATCAGGGTGAGTTTTCGAGCTGTCATACCTTCGTAATTGCCATTAGAGTCATCCAAATCTTTTCGAATCCTCTGCACTGTCCTCAGATAGACACTCAAACACTCTGAAATGTTCGTATTAGAGCTTCCGGCACGAATGCCAAGATGTACAGCATACCGTTTCCAGATTTCTGGAGGAGTGAATTGCATCATGGTACTAATTTTCTCACAGATGGTGCCCGACTGACATTACTACACTGTACAGTTGACAAAATAAAAAAACAAACCATGCGCATGCGTGAAATTAAAAAAAAAAAATAAAATGGCGACAATTTACCTATCGCATGATGTATTTGGTCTGTTTAGTTAATTGCCTTATAGAAAATCCAAAATCAGAAAATGTTAGATTCATCTAATTATTCATTTGGTTGGTAATGATTCGCAAGAAAGCAATTTTCCTTAATTACAGTTTTTTGTTTATAATGCATACATTTAAATATTTTGCGGTTATATAATTAACTGTAATTTATATCACATGACTCAGCCCGTCTACCTTGATAGAAAAAAATTCTCTTGGATATGTAGAAGAACATCCTTAAAAAAGACCACTGTGCCATTCAAATCAGTAAGTATAAATAACTCTTTGCAGACTCTCTTCAATAATTGTTTAGACGAGACAAATTCTATGTTTAACACCATTAATGCGAATAGACCTAAGAGCGTCAAATAAGAAGAATTAAGGGGTACTATATGATTATAAAAATAGTTGACATTGATGAAAATGTCAGACCGACAATAGTCTATATTGGTATCATTTTATCCGCACACACACACACACAGACACACACAAACACAAACTAACAAACACACATATATTGGTTGATTAAAAATTTCCGAAATATATAGGGAGATTTTTTTTTCTTTTGTTTTACGGCATATCAACCTCAATGGGTTATTTAATGCTGACAAGATTTTTATTGCTGGTAATATTTATTTTCAAAAATCTATTGCTGGTAATATTTTTTTCTTCAAAAATGTATTGCTGGTAATCCTCAAAAAAGTTATTGCTTGCATTGAATCCTATTTTCACACTTTCATGGTGTTTTGTCGCCACTTTGAAGATTAATTATTTGCCCATAGTTGGGACCCTAACAGGTGCTACCACCCCGGATCTGGGTGTACTTGGGAATAGCAGTAATTAAGAGATGGTTCTGCGCTCCCCAAAACCTCTTGATCAGAGGCTTTGCTGCTGGACGTAGTTTATCGTCTTACCCAGGACGTTTTAGGTAGATCAATGACTCCATTTCTGTAGTATCATAAAGAAATACATGAATTTAACTTAACAAATATTTTCAACATAATCTTTCCTTGTCAAAATTTCAGTGGTGTGATTTAATCGAAGAATATGAAAATGATCATAATTCAGCTTGATACTGACCTATCTTCCTCTGCAATATGAGTTCAACGCTAATATTTTTGAGGACCCATTATCCATTTTTGCTTGAACGAAATTATAAATACAGCTTCTATCCAACTTGGCCCTATCCATATCAATGGAGATAACAACGAAATTGACTACGACAACCATGTTGGAGATCAAGAAACAAAATTACATTTTATTTGAATTCCCTGGAGTCAGAAGGAATTAATCATTTGAGAAACAATAGAAGTTACAAAGAATCTTGAACATTATCGAGCGATGCTTGAGTAGCTGGGTATTTGTGATTTGAATTAGTTCTCAGAAAAGTGGCATAAGGTCATTGAAAGATGGAACTACTTGGATGACTCAGTACTGATGCTATGAATTTACACAGAATTTTCATTTGTGACTTGACCCGACTCTTTTACAAGCAGAAAACAGCCTAAAATAGAACAGACTGGTAATCATGAAAAAAAAAGAGAGCAGGTCAGTCAGTAATTGAAACGACCTGCTCGATAATGGTTTCGCTGAGATGGAACCACACTTAACACAATCAATGCTAAAAGTATAAGTTAAATTATAAGAATGACAAAGAAGTGACTGTTTTTTTTTTGAGAAATAAACTAAAGAAATAAAAAATTGCAAGGAAAAGATATAATTTGTTTCTTATAGATATTGTGAAATATGAAAATGAATTCTCACATTCAAAATTGGAAAAAATATCCATATTTTCCGACACGTTGCATTACAATTTACCAAATAAAATTTCCACATTTACCTTGATAAAGTTTCTCAAGGGACAAAACGCGTTGGTACTGATGTGAGACACTCCCTGTATCCGGATCGAAGAGGGCATTTTCATACAAAGTTGGGACGCATGTCCAAATCCTGCCGGAGAGCATATTTTCTTTATTAAGTTGTCTCGGGTTTATAGGCCGGTAGACGTAATACACTTGTTTTAAATAATAAAGAAAGAAACGAAAAACAAGTTATTTCAAATACAAGTATCACAAAAACAATGTGTGAAGTAATAAAAATGAAGGATCCATTAATTCTTTAGAAATTGCTTTGTTTACGTGTCGGGTACGAAATTGAGCAAATATGGGCCTTCGAGTAAATCTAAATTTTTCCTCTCCGTTTGATACTTTGAGTTTCATTCAAAAGAATTCATTAATTATTCATTAGAATTAGTTATACTTTTGACATTTGAAGATTTAGAGGGTAGTGAATATTATGGAAATATGGTTGAGAATTAAGTTAAACCTATATTATGGAAATTTGAATTTGTTTTTATATCGATATTTTAAGATTAATTCATTACTCTGATTCAATAGTTGGCTTTGATTATTGTATTTTCTTATTCTACACTTCTCTTATAAACGTAAGTCACGCCTATCTCTAAAACTATTAGGAGTAACTCTTTAATACACGCCGTTTAAAATAATAAACAAAGAAAGGAAAAACAAGTTATTTCAAACATTAATATCACTAAAAACAATGTGAAAACTAATAAAAACAACGGATCCATTAATTCTTTAGAAATTGCTTTGTTTACGTATCGGATAGGAAATCTAGCAAATATGGGCGTTCGAGTGGGGAGGAGGTGAGCATTCCTTAAAAGGTTGTGGTGCTCTCTCTGACTGAGTGGTCTCAATCCCATTGGATCAAACGGTCGTTCCTCCTTTAAAATGGCGACGCAAGATTAAACCCTGCTGGAGAATATAAGGTTTTAAAAACTTTTCTTCGAGTGCCAACGCCAGTAGACGTAGCATTTAAAATAATAATAAAAAACGAGGCGTTTATTTCAAATACGGGTATCCACTAAAAATAACGTTTGAAGTAATATATGGGAGTGAGCTTGTGTGATGGTAACGAGAATGACTTGAAATAGGTTTATAAACATGGACATTTTTATAAAGAATGCACGCAGATATGTGTTTCTTATGTCTCAGTGTCACCGCCTATACACATTATCTATCTGCATTGTATAACTGCAGTATATGTGAATGTGCTTTCTATTTGTCTATGCATAAAGCGTGTGCATCTGCACTTATATTGAATTAGAAACGAGGTCATGTAGAGAAGCAAATAAAATATCACTTGTGTGGATTTCGCAACATTAATTATATTGTAACGAATGAATTAATGTGATTGAATTCTCTTTTGTTGTCCACCCTAGGGAATACGATTCTTAAACTGTGTGATATGACTTTAACTGGATTGTGTAAAATGATGTTTATATCTGTTCCTCCAAATACAACATAACCGCCTGCTGCTTTTCATCAAATCGGCCCCATCGAAGGAAAAGTGTATGAATTTAGCTGGTTGACTGCGACGTGGCTGAAGTTAAGGCCACTCGAACCATAATAAGCATGAAAAAATGGAAAAGTAAAAATATCCCAAGATGATAAATCAAGAAATATTTATGAAATCCTCTTCTTCACAATTCTTGCCGGCTAAGGACTACTTTCTATTTTTGTTGGCTACAAGGCCCGCAGTAAATTGGATGAATTTAATCTTCACATCGGTATACTCTCTAAGAAGGAAAGGAAATTGTAGCGCATTAAACTTACCAAGATAGAGTTTCAAATATAGCAAATAAGAACTTCAAATTCTGTATGGATCGCCAAACGTACATATATATATATAACACACAAATGCGATTTTATGTACATTGATCGAGTCTTTCAAAATAGTGCGTTGCTTAAGTACATGTCTGATAAAATCGAATTTCAACGATTACCATTACATTCCGAAGAGAACAATAGGAAATAAAGAAAGACTGTACAACGTTATTTTATTCTCTTTGACATATAACTCACATGTATTTGCCTCTAATAGGTAACCGATTTTAGTGATTAATTGAAAACAAAAAACAAAAAACTTATCCGAAGAAAGTTACTGGTATTGACATTTGCGAAACAACAGATTTTTTAAAATCATAGCTGATGGTAAATATCATTCCTTTGCAAAGCTGTTTAGAAGAATTAATCGAAAAAAAAATCTTTTGTTGCCTTTGATCTTACCAATTATTACCGGAATCGACTATTTACTTTGCTTAACTAAATTCTTACGTGATTTCAAATTTTAAGTTTTCTACTTTTTAAAAGGAAATTTTTTTCTTGTTTTATTTTCCTAGAAAATAGTGTTTGATTGCGATTTATGTAAATTGTGTCTAATTTCAATCACGGCTCGGAATGAGAAATTGGAGAGTCGAGTTCGAATTCCAGTTGGGTTCGTTACATCCACTAACGCGCAAATACCCTTGGGGAAGGCATGAATCCAACTCTTCTGCTCCTAGCTATGGGTCGAAGCACAGGACAGACTGGGTTCTTTAGCCTTGTTTGGCATCCAGTCTATCGCAGAAAGAAACGGCAACCTACTGCCGGAATATCTCTGCCTCGTCAGTCATGAAACGTAAAAGACATGATCACCCAAGCTTGTATCACATATCACTGACTGATTGAAGACTAAAATCAAACCGATTTATTTTTATTCTTTTAATATTACCTGATGACTGTAGAATTCTAAATTAAATATTTAAAACTACAAAAAATTTTCGCTTAAAATAATACCTTTTTATCAAATATGATCCAAACTTTAAAATGTACAGAGAGCGATGGATAAATTGTCGTCTAAATTGCGCCAAAATGAAAATGACACTGACGTCTCATTTTAACAGATATACAGGGTGCGATGGATAAATTGTCGCCCGAATGGCGCCAAAATGAAAATTACACTGACATCTAATTTTAAAAGATATATTTACCAACATTAGCCAAAATTATCTTGAAATATTAAACAATAAATTCATTCAACAAAATCGACATTAGCTTCAACCACGGTATCCAGATGACTTCGGAATCTCCTGCAACTCTTCTGGACGGTCTCCTTGTTTAAGTTGGTGAATGCTGCTATAATACATGCTTTCAGTTCATATTTGGTGTGACAAGGAGTTTTTTGTTGGTCTCTCAATCAATTGCACCCCATACAGTCTTGGTAGTCTGGTGGCCAGATGTAAAGGGTGATGAGGAAATTGTCTGAGAGTCATGACTTGATTTTCCTGCTAGTTTATCATGGTGCAGAGTCCTGTTGCCAGACATAGGGTCTTCCAGAAACCACCCTCTTGACCCAGGGCAGCCTTACCTCCTTAAGGCACTTCATGTAGGCCTCCGTGTTGAGTCCGAGACCCGGTGAGGAGATGAATGGAGGCATATCGTCGCAATCACTATTGATCACTCCAACTACCATTCTCTATCTCTTTTCCTTTGGGAGATACTTTCACTTGTGACCTTTCTTTAAAAAAAGAAGAAAACAACAACACCAAAGCAACAACAACAACAAAACAACTGTACCTGAGCCGGTACTGGACAATACTTGTGTTCATCTATTCGTTAAATTCCCTAAGGTCGTGTCGTGGATGCAGAATAGTCTATCTCGAACAATTTAACACTCCAGCACATATGAGAGCTTATAACATCCATCTCTTTACGAATCCTCTGCTCTGTCCTCAGATTGACACACAAATATTCGTGTTGGTGCATCCGGCGCAAATGCCAAGCGGTACCGCATGCCGTTTCTAAAATTCTGGCAGAGTTGATTGCATCATAGTGCTCTTTTTCTCACAAAGATCAGCCTTTGATTTTCTCATTCCGTAATTTATTTTGTCCTTCCCTCGCCTAAAGTGAGTGAGCCTCGTGACTCTGCTTATCGCCTTAGAATACAGTGGGCACTCTTATTTAACTGTAGGGTGGACGCTTCTTACTAACATATTTTATTTTAGTCTGAATGTTTAGTTGTACTTTATTTTCCTTATTTTGGTTCATCCCCTCCAGTCTGATTTCATGTCATATATTTTTATATATTTTTCTCAAAAAAAAAAATAAATAAAAGAACAAAATATGTACATGAGCGGAGCATAAGGTTTGTATATTATCCCTGTGAATATGCTGTATATGAAGGATTGAATGATGAGTTCTTGCAATTGATTCAATAATAAGAATGAATAAGATTAGCTACATGTAGGAAGGTCAGTGACGATCAGACATTTCCCACTTCCACTTTCGAGTCTGTGTCACATGAAATGTAATACAATTTGAAAACAGTCTCTGTTTAGTTGAAGAATTCGCAACTTCGAATTCCGGCAGATTCCGTGATGACCAAAAAATGTTCTGAATTACGAAAATGTTTTGAATTACTTCAAAGGTAATTAAATAAGCTCCAATTTCTTTTTTTATATTACCCATCTTGGGTCATTTATCATTGTTGATTTTTGCAAAAATTCCGATATTGAAAATGTGATCTAGTTTCTTTTTACTTGCTATTTTCTTATTTTTCTAACCCTCACTTTGAAGAGTGTAACATCGTTTATCATAAATTAGTCTCTTACGAACAAGAAAATCCTAATCCTTTCATTTATCTTGCGAGCTTCGGATGTTTGAACAATTTAGAAGTATCTAGTTTTTACTATTTTCCTAAGTATTAACATTGATGTCCTTTATGTTCGACACGTTTTCTCGTGTATTTTTTAATTCGTGTAACATTTACATAAAAATACACATGTGTAGGCATTAATAAAGCTTTATTCAACTGTGGCACCATTTAACGAGGCAGAAAAAGAAAGGAAAGAAAAGAAGAAAAAGGAAAAAGAGAGCTAAGACCCAAAGCGTGGATGATAAGCAGAACACCACGGCTAAGAGACAATGGGTAAAGGATATTTTGATAAGTAACAAATGGCAAAAGAGTGTCATTACAATGACAGGGAAATTCTGAGTGGATAAAGGAATCGGGTGTGTTTTGGCGACGGCTGTGTTATCTAGGGATACGTAAACAAACTGCTGGCCGACTGGCCAAAGAAAAATCCAAATGAAAATGTTATTTTGATAAGTGACGGAAAACAGGTGGACTAAAAGGGCTTTGGATAGATATGAAAAATTAAAAGCCGCACAAGACGTGTCCACTGACCGATTTCTTTCGACGGAACATCTTTAGCCTGCGATAATAAAATTATGTTATCAGAAATGTGTACCGAAAAGGAATGAATGGGAACTTAGAAATGTTCTTTTCGAGGCGACGTTTGGCCGTGTTAAAAAGACCACCCATTCGGATAATTAGCGATAAAATGACTGACGAAGTCCACGTGTAGAACAAGAGTTATGACCGCCATTGTTCATATTGCGGCTAGAGAAAATGATAACTGCGATTAAGAGGAAGAAAAGGAAAATAAAAGATAATTTTTTTTTTAGTTAAGCAAGATATTTTTTTCCTGAAACAAAGCCGCGGATTCGTCTACGCCCGACTAAGACATCATTGGTCGAGTGGTGATCACGTGACGCACGAAGGAGGCTGTCGCCGCCCATCCAGAGTATAGGTATGAGAAGCTGCTACGAAGAAGTGGGGAGGGCAGTTCACGCCCCTCTGAAGTATGGTGAGAAGGTGGGAGTAAAAAAAGGCTCCCAAAAATGGAAAAGAGTGGAAAATTCCTAACCAGAAATAAAAGAGGTGGATATGTATTTAGAATTATCGAGGAACCCCCGACGCCGACAAACCCACCCCGGTTTTGGTCGGCGTCCATATAAGCGAAGTCGAAGGGAGCAGAAATCAGTTTGAGTTGAGTTCGTGTTTGAGTTGTAGTTGCAGCAGAGAGCTCGAAGCTCGCAGTGGAAGAGACTTCCGCCTCGCAGATAGCTGACCAAGATTCACGCACATTCCGGACTCCTCTTCAACCCAAGAACAATTATTTTGAAGAGCGACTTAGATCCAGACCACCAAAATAAGTTTTTTTCGACTTTCGCCCGAAGACACACCGAAAAACCAATTTCTTAGAGAGCAAACAACTTGAAGCGTTAAAACTCGCCTAACGGAAAACGACGTGTCACAATCCATAGAACGGGTCGGGAGATAGATGCAGTCCTATGTATCGAACAACTAGACATAAAGTTTGTTACCTTTTTCTTTGATACCTTGAGTTTTCATTTTATTTTCTTTTATGCATATTTGTGTGGTGTCACCCCCGTTGAACCCGATTTGCATTACGGCCCCAACTACTGATTGATCTCGTCTGCCTAAGATCAATTCACAAAGTAGGTAGGCAGACTGGAGATCAATGCAGTTACCTTGGTAACCAGGCGTTGGAAGCGAGTTGGGAACGACGAGGCTGATATCAAATCTAACCAGATTCCCACCCGAATCACCAAAAGGTTAGAACGTCACATTTGGATGCCGCGACCGATACCAAGCCAGTTGGTCGTCACAGGACGAGACAACACGACTGACGCGACAGGCGGACGTCACGTTTGGAGCGGCGACACCCGAACGGAGCAGCGAGGAGCGAACAGCTGGCGCCGCGGCGAGGACGTCACAGATGGTGCCGTGGTAGATCAGGATAGGACGTCACAGTTGGCACTGCGACCAGGGGACGACGTCACACAACTGAGAATATAATTTTCTCGTATAGTGTCTTTTATAGTCCCATTAAAAAGAAATAGTTCTCTCAAAGAGGAGAATAACAAAACAAGAAGAGGGCACTCTAGATTATTGCATCTACTTCATGAATCGGATATTTTTTGTATCTCTTTCTCTATATCTTTTCCTTTGGGAGATATTTTCACTTGTGACCTTTCTTAAAAACAAAACAAAACAAAAAACAAAAACAACAAACCAAAAAACAAAAAAAAAACAGCAAAACAACTGTACCTGAGCCGGTACTGGACAATGCTTGTGTTCATCTATTCGTTAAACTGCCTAAGACCGTGTTGTGGATGCAGAATAGACTATCTCGAATAATTTAACATTCCAGCACATATGAGCGCTTACAGCCACTTCGCTGGTAAAATCTGACCGGAGTGATTTCTCCATCTTGATGAACCTGGTTTGTGACTATAAAGCGTAGTTCCAGAAGAAACTATTTTGTGTGATTTTGAAATGCAGTTGCTAAACAAAATTATAAAAGACATGATAAAACAAAGAATGAGAATAATAAACTGATTTCCATTCGAAGTTCTTTAAAACTTGCTGACCATCCAAAGAAAATCGAAATTATTTCGATGAGAATAATACATATTAAAAGAGGTTTGCTTGAAAAATGTTACATCGGTATAACTATTCATTAAGTTCGATTTTCAGACGTAAATTATTTCCGAATATATTTTATACTGGAGAAATGGTCTGGAAATGTTCCTTTTAAGTTGATATTGATTTAAGATCAGCTATTGATTTCTAAAACGGAAAACCGAGACACACTAAATTATAACTGCAAGAACCAAAAGAAACGAAAATCTGGGTTCTAATTATGTATTAAATAACTGACCGTGTTATTAACAACGTGTTTCTTGTCATTGTAGTCAAATACGTGTTTAAACACCAATTTGTATCTTCAGATTGCAATGATAAAGACATACGGACAGAAATAAAGAAAAAAAACATTTTGCCTCAATGATAAAAGTCTGAGTGTATGTGTCCGCTTCTCTTCTGCATTAGACTAAAATGGTTCTGGCGACTTTAATATAAAAATCAAAGACATCGTCAACAGAGATTATTTTTCCTGTTGAAGACGTGAAAGTAAAATCAAGGAAGCTAAATCAGTTTACCAAAAGCAATTTCATTTGTGTCAGTGGCAGCACTGCATTCTGTTAGAAGTCCGTGAATAAGAAGATTATCCTGAAAACATTTATTATGAGTTATCTTCATTTCATTAGAAAGATGTCGAAGCTAGATATTTTATTGAAAGATTTCTGAGCACACGAAAATAATCAAATATAAGAAAATTTGATTAAATCGCTGCATTTATTGCGATCAAAAATAAAATAATGCAAAAATAAAATTGTCAAAAAAATGATAATGTATATTTTTTATAAACGAAGAGGGTATTTTGCGTGTCCCGGTAAATTAAGCACCAAAGCGTTAGAAATATAAATAGTGTTTTAGAACTAGGAATATATATATATATATATATATATATATATATATATATATATATATATATATGAAATGGCTATATTTTATGTTTACACGTTCTTTTTATAGATACAAATATTTCAGTAAATGCTCTGTTTATAATAAACAGTATTAACAAAATTTACCAGCCTGAATGTCCGAGAAATTTTCATAAAAATATACGTCCTCCGACAGGAAACGAACCTGTATCCTATGTCGTTTATACTGTTTATCATAAACAGAGAATTTACTTAAATATTTGTATCTATTAAAAGAACGTATAAACATAAAAATGTCTTAATATATATATATATATATATATATATATGTATTAATATATATATATATATATTACAATATATATATATATATATATATATATATATATATATATATATATATAATTCATTCCTACAAAAAAGTAAATTAGTAAAAATGGCGAAATCCCTTCGCTAACAAAATTTTAAAGATGCATTAATCTACCAGTCACTCGATGAATGTTATGATCCTTGTTTTTTTTTTTTTAAATTAAAGTTATATAAGGTCTTTCTTAAATACGCAAGTACTTTCAACTGTATATTCAGTCTTCTTCAGACATGGAAATTATTTTGTTTTTGGTAAAATTCAGGTAGCATCTGAGACGAAAAAATATAATGGGAATCGAAATTTTTTTTTAAATGTGTCATTGATAACAAAGGGATTTATTGATATGATATTGTTAGCGAAGGGATCGAGGATTCCGACATAGACGAGGTTACAAAATCTAAAAAATGCTATTTTCTTTTTTTCGGAATTGGTTACTTTTTTTTAGTAAAAAAGAAAGCTGGTTGTGGCAGGTTCTATGGAAAGGAAAAAAAAAGGAGACCGTCCAATAAAAAAGAAGTAAAACTTGTAACGAAAAAAGAAATCAGGGAGAAAAATAAGAATATTAATTAGAGAGGTAAACAGGAAAGGAAGTAAATAAAAATAAGACAAAAAGGGAAGTACAGTTTGCAGTTGTGTATACCAAGTTTTGAATATAGTTTTTTGTATGCCGTTAAAGATTATTCAACGTCCACCGAGAAAGGAAATGAACATACAAGATAAATCAAGCATATGAAGACATACACGTGTGAATATTGAAGTACCACTAACGTAAGTACAAACTGTGAACCTTATATTTGGAGACAAACAACTTTTCGAAGCTTTTGTTTGCCAGAATTTCAGGTGAGTGGCGATCTACCTGAGTCTGAAGAGTGGAACAATCTGAATGATTCCAAACTCAAAACTTTTATTAAACAGTATTAATTACATTTACCGGCCAAGATATTCGAGAAAGGTCGCAGACAGGAATCGAATCTGTATTCTGTCATTTAGCCTGATGTGCTGTTAACCGAATCAGCTACAGAGGACTTCCAATTTAGCAAAGATCAAATGACGGCTTATACATACACATATTCGACGACCTTTCTCGATAATTTGTTTCTATATGAAACGTAGCCTAACGTAAACAATGACAACATATCATGTGTTATGGATTAAACCCGACAAATATTTTCCGTATGTAATACAGGTTCGATTCTTGTCGGATGACACATATTTTCTGCGAAATTTCTCGAATATTCAGACCGGTAAATGAAATTAATGCTTTTTAATTAAAAACAGAATATTTACTCAATTACGTTTTATCCATTAAAAATAACGTATAAAGAGATAAAAAAATATTAAAATATTTAGATGACATAAAAAATGGGCTTTCGCATGCTCATATTTTGCTTTGGTTGGTGGAAAAAGTTCACTAAAATCAAATTGATAACATCATTTCTGCTGAACTACCAGATCCAATTGAAGACAGATCATTGTATGAAATGGTAAAAAAAAAACACACGTGGCCCATGGCCCACGTGGTCCATGGTCCACATGGTCCATGGTCCACGTGATACAAAGAAGGAAATTCTCACTCTATGAAAGACAACATATATACGAAGAGATTTACTAGAAGCTTCTTGCAGTAGACACAGACTGGTGAAGATGCATAGTCATCATACAGAAAAAGAGTGTCAGAAGGTGGGGCGGATTTCAAGCAATGGCTGGCAATCAGTATCAAATTGATAATAGGTGGATTGTCTTTTAGTGTCCTTTCCTTCTGAAAATATTTTGTGCACGTACCAAGATCGAATTTTGAATTCAGTGAAATCCATCAAGCATATATGCAAATATGTAAACAAAGGAGCTGATGCTGCTCTGTTTGTTCTCCAACACTAAATTCATCCAGATGCAATCAGTAATTACCAGAAAGTTCGATATATCAGTAGCAATGAAGCTTTCTGGAGGATATCCAGTTTCCAGGTATCCAGTTGTCCAACAATTAGCAGTACTAGAAAATTGGCAATTAGTTTATTTTATATGTTTATATTTCTGAGATGAGGTATTATGTACATTATTTACATTATTCGGACTATTGTCCTCATCTTTGTCGCCATAGTTTATTTTACATTTGAACACAGGCAATGTTGACGACTTTTTCAAACTCCGTTCAAACGATCCATTTGCCAGAATATATTATTACCACCAGATATGATTTGATAACACACTTGTTCGTGTACATAGAGTGCATCCAAATCACCAAGAATGTTTTTACTTCTGTTAATTCTGCTGCATGAAGGAAGGTCAAGGTCTTTTGAGGACTTTCGGTGAGTTGATGTGATTGTTTACACGACTTACATGCGATAAAAGAGGACAGCTTGACACTATTTACATTATTCAGAGTATTGTCCTCATCTTTGTTGCCATATTTATTACAACGTTTTGGCCGTTTTACGCTCCGGCCTTATTCCGGTAGTTGAAATGTCGAACTGAACCCTTTATTTCACTCACTGGGGTAGACTGTTCTAGTTCCTCGTGCCATGTTTTTAATGGATGTCAGTTATCAGTTATCACCTGTTAATCCCCCTATCCAAGTTCTCCACTGCTTTAACCGGGTATTGAACTCAAACTGTTTGGGTCTTGTCACTGGATCTAACTAACGCCTTTATCGTGCTGTGTGTCCTTGAGGACATCTATGTATGAATTTTTGGGTATTATAAACCTAATTTCTTCAGCAACATTTTTTTACCAGTGCTCATATTGCAATTTTTGCTGTTATCATTTCATGTTTTTGCCAGAGCTCATATTGCAATTTTTTGTTGATATTATTGCTTTTCTCCGGCACTCCTTATTACTGGTTCCCATATTTTATTCATTTCTATGCATGCTCGGCTCAGGATATTTTTGTGGCCTAGCATATGCGCTTATTCCTTAAGTTTACGAATTTTCCAATGGTGTTCTTTGTCTATGATCTCAACTTGATCCCACAGAGGGCGGTGATCTCTCTTTTCTCTCCATATGCAGTCAGCCACGCCTGATTTTTCCACTTTCCCTCCTGTTCTGGTGTTCTTACCTTAAGGGGACGGTCTGTCTGTCCTTTATATTTCTTTCCGCTGCTTGAGGGTGATATTCAGTGGGATGAAACACTCTCAAGGGATTCACTGTCAGATCTCAACTTTTACTATTATTAAAATCATTAAAGTCAATAAATTTAGAGAGGACTTTCTACATCGGAAACAGCTGAGATGTGATATTTGTGATAACCCAGGAAAGGTTACTGAATAAAATAATCACACGAAGTTTGGTAATAAACGATAATACTTCGGCCAAGAACAACACATATAAGATTCGCCAGCGGCGCGTAGATGTAGTAGTCAACTGCTACAAACAAGTCAAGAGAATTCCCCAATGAATCACCAACTGCAGGATATCTACCAACCGCGCTACGCGGTCAGATGTGGCACAAGGCTGAATTTACTGTAGGGTATCCGAGCCTGGAAGTTCGGCCAAAATTCCCCCTGTAAACCTTGTATAAAGCATGGTTGGGTAGCTGTTTCATGAGACGAGACTCTGCCCTTCGACATAGCCTCGTCTGAGGGTCCTCCTCCCCAGTGAGTTTGGACCTGGAGACGAATCTCCAACGGTCAGATGATGTGACACAAGGCCGAATTTAATGTGAAGTAACCGAAACCGTAGGCTCGACCAAAATTTCCTCGTAGACTCCATATAAAACGTGGTCGGGTAGCTGTTTCCCGAGACGAGACGAGACTCTGCGCTTCGAAATAACCTCATCTGAGGATCCACTCTTGACCAGCAGAGCCGGAGACAAATCGCCAACTGCTAACCAACATACAGTATTTACTCCTGTGTTTATGTGAATGGGTGCTGTGGCCTGTTTAGAGGCCAGAAAGAAAGACAAGGAAGACGAAGGTAGGTTGAAACAAGTGTATTAAAATAACAGATATATACAAAGCAAGAGTGTTAGTAATAAGCAGATAGAGGTGGACGTCTGAACGGCAGGTTAACACTGCGTCTCCGCTCCTCTAGTAATCTAACCTAGGAAGTCTCGCAGTTTGTATTTATGCGAGGAGGAAGAGTTCATTCTGCTGTAGGAGGGTTTAGCACAACAATGGGGGACATACACATTATCATCCGTAGGTATGCTACAATAATATTGTTGTTAACAATAAATTTATAGTTCTGCACTGATTGATATTGAAAATCGAATCTTGACATGGGAGGTGATGGATTACAAAAGTATAGACTTCCACAGACTGCCAGAAGTTCAGCTAATCGATTAACAACAAAATATGCTATACAAACCTCATACAATCCAAGACAAATGAATATCTTTCAAATCATATTGGAATTCACAATTATGATCATAAAGTTGCATATTACACCAGCACTGAGACAGAAATGAAGTATTTTTTTGATGTAATGAATATGCATACATCTGGGTTCTCCCTCAGAGTAATATGATTGCTGGTGTCAGCCATAAATACAGACTGATGTGGAGGTATATGGGCTACGCCTATTGTCTTCGCCTATTGCCTGCGCCTATTGGCTACCACTACGACGAGGACCAATCCATTACGGTTACCTGCTAGATTGTCCTACTCGGTTACAGTAGTCCAAGCCCACTTTGCTACTTCGAACAAATATATCCCTTTCCGGGACATATAATTTTTCATAGATGCGCCAGGTGGAAATGGGAACATTTTTGTAACCAATTTGATACTGGCCAGATTCAGAAAAGAATCCAGAATTACACTTGCTGTAGGCATTATCTGGAATGGCTTCCACATTACTTCCAGGGGATACAACTACTGATGCTGCATTCAAACTTCCGCTAGATCTTTATACGTACAGAAACAAATTCAGGAATAACAAAACATCTGACATGGCAGAAGTTATAAGACAATGTAACTTGACCGTGTCTGACGAATTCTCTATGATGCATAAGGGAGCTCTAGAGGCTGTTGATAGAATGTTAAGAGATATAAAAACGGTCAGTCTCTGATAGGAGGAGTCATCGGATTTATTATCAGCATTTTCAGGCAAATGTTTCAAGCTATACCAAAAGAAATAAAAGCTGATGAGATTCGAAAACGTTTGAAATCTTCTAGACGTTGGTAACATGTCAAAACCATTCAAATTTAAACAAATATGAGTGCTGTTCTGTTTTATTATCGAATGTCTAAAGACTTTCCATAAACTTAACACTGATGAGCAATCCGGTGTAGTCTGATAAACAATTAATGATCAAAGCCTTCCTAAACATCAATGAATATTATCAGAATTACGAGTGGTCGAGTAAGAGGTTAATTTTAGTTCCAAAAAATATTACTGTGAACGCCATTAAATTTGAACTTTTTAAAATCCTCCCCAGATAAGTTCATTGATACAGTTGTAGATCTTTCTGAGCCAGTGAAATATCCAGTTGAGATTTTGAACTCATTAGAACTATTTTGACTACCATCTCAGAAATAAGATCTCAATGGTGTTGCCCCAGAAATGTTATTAAGGAATATAGATCCACCAAGTCTCTGTAATGGAACAACACTTGTAGCCAAGAGAAAGATACCGCACCTTATTGAAACAATCATTCTGTCAGGATGTAGTAAAGGAGATGTTTTCATTCCAAGAATACCTTTGATCCCAACTGATGTAACAATTCCTTTCAAGAGATTACATTTTCCAGTGAAACTAAGATTTGCAATGTCCGTAAATAAATCCCAAGGACAGACCTTCTCAGTTGCTGGCCTACATCTTAAAAAAACATGCTTTTCCCATGGTCAAATTTATGTTGCCTGTTCATGAAGCAAAAATAATCTATTTGTTTTCACTCCATCGGGAAAAACGAAAATATATATTGTATATAAAGAATCTCTTTCGTGTAGATGTTTCAATCCTTATTCTTAAGTTTGCCAACCTTTTTTTTCTGATCTCATATTAGAATAATTTTAGAAAATTAAATTTGAATTGCTGCGTTTATATACTTTACTAAATAAGATAATTAGAAACTTGTATTTGAATTGTTATATTTTCCTATTTGTTTTATTTGACTTTTCTTCTGCTTTCACTGAATTTGAATTTTTGTGTTTACGTATTAGGATTAGAATATATGTTACGATAATTAGGATATAGTATTTGAACTGTCATAATTTCATGTGTGGGATGATTTTGTCTTAAAGAAGTTTATAAAATGCTTAAAAATTTTAAAAAATAAGTTAATTCAACCCGAGCAACACCGGGTACCTCTGATAATGTATATATTTTGGCAGTATTGAGGCATGTGTTATTGAAGACTACGAAACTTTTTCGTTTAATAATCTTCCTTTCGATTTTTTCTTGCTTTCTCTCATGTTTCTTTTCATTTGGGTCTAAATTGTTGAAAAAAGATCCGAAATTTTTGGTGTTTTGTTAAGCGCTTTCGGGTGTTGCCAACCGTTATCATGGATGTGTTTTTGATTTTAAGTAGGTTGCTTTTTATTTTATAAGTAATATGTAAAAAGAAAAAAAAAGTGGGGGTGGTTTTAAAGTTTGTGGGCTTTACTCATATCAACCAATCGAATATGACGTACGTTTAAATTTAGCGCAGGTCATATTTGATTGGTTGAGCTGAGTAATTGGTTGGTATTTTGACATTTTGCATTGATTGGTTATTGTTATTAATACCTTATATAAAGAATCTTTAGTCAACAGTTGCATATTAATTAACCAAGTAAATTCTATACGTTTAAATTATTCAGTCTTTTCTTAAAGAAGCTATTTATTTATTAAATATAAAATGGGTTTTTATGTAGGAAAACTCGCAAAGCATTTTGTTAAATTACAACTTAATTTTTTTTTAGGAAATGACACTGTCTAATGTACAACATTTATCCATTTGCGTCTGCTCCTGTTTAAAGTCTGTTTCTGCCTTTGATTTCAAAACAACGAATCATGACTTATTTATGAAAAATAATTTCTTAATTTTTGCTGATACACGTTAAATTTAAATTAAGGGAAGACACTTAATTTAAATTTAACGTGTATCATTTTCGATTGGCTGATCTGGGTTTTGTTAAGCCCACAAACTTTATAACCACCCACTTCTTTTCTTTTTATCTTTTTTTTTTTTGTAAAAAGAGGCTGTATTTTTCTTTTAAATTTGAATAAATCGTTCACCCGCCAGTAATTTACAATCGCCTGATGAGATGTGCTAATACGCATTAAAACATGACTGCAATTAATATTTGTTACTTCTTCTTTATAAATTATATATTCCGTTTTACAATCTGCTTTTAATGGGTATCTAATTTTATAGGCTGCACGGAAGGCCTTTTCAAGCGCAGATGATGCAATCACACATCATCTTTTAAGCTACCAAACCTAAGATACTCCAGCAAACTTGGCAGATACATGTGGAATTTAAAAGAAAAAAAATAACAGGGACCCAGTCGAAAGGTGGAAAATTTAAAAAAAAAAAAAGCAAAAACATATAACAATTATACCCGCATTTACAAACTAAGCCAATATGAGAAATTAGCAATTACGACATTCCAGGATCCAACAAATCTTTTAAACCAAAAATCAGAAATTTTAAGCCCTTGCCCTCAAATAGAAATTTTCTAAGTGAATATGGAGAGGGTTAAAAAATCTAATTCAAAACCCCTCTGTTACCTATTCGCCATGCTAACCTCACCATACTTCATAACAACTAAGATAAATATTTATTTTACTCCTTTACTGTCTAAATCTAAAATACACTTGCATTCCAGTTTCTTTCCATTTTTTTTTAACCTTCCTTTTCTCTTTCTTTTTCTTTATACTGAATGTCCTGCTTTTTAATCATGCGGCCATTATCTTTTTTGAAGGATAATTATGTGGCGTTCTTTGTGCTTTTTTGAAATAAAGCGTTAAAGTGGCCATTTTAAAAGTATCGTCCGAAGAGATCGTCAGGTCGCGTATTTTAATTGACCCCCTGATTTTTTTTTAATTTAAAAGCTCTACATGTGATATTTATTTTTACTTATTTTAATCACGTGTATTGAGCACTACTGATTCCTGGCCTGATTCAACTCTGACCAATAACCTTTATATATACGATAAAACCTTTATATATACGATTGCGTCCAGCATGAAACAGCCTGTCGCCTCTGAGTGTTGACTTCAATGTTCATTTTTATATTTATATTTACATACGCTCTATCTCTGATATGGAGCACTTTATCCCATGAATATACCACACCTTAAAACTATGTCTCTCCCTATATATATATATATATATATATATATATATATATATATATATATATATGGGTCGTTTGGGTTAAAGCACATAGGCTGTAACTTCTGTCATCTGCATTTCATCGCCACTCTTGATACATAATACAAGCAAGATTAAACATATGACGATCCCCTGAAAACCCACTCGAGAGAAGAAGAGTCTGAAGACTATATGGAAACACACAAGGGAAATAAAATCACATGACGGAAGCCGTACATGTAAAAGCAAACGTATGAAAATCATCAGAAGACACACCTGAAAAAATAAAAAGTATGGAGATCATATAAAAACTAAAAGTTTTCAAGTAGCGATTTTCCAAACGTAGCTTAGATATGGCACAAGGCCGAAAGTATGGGGCATCCATTGAGGATCGAACTCACTACTTCGTAATTGCGCTAGCGAGATAAGCTTGTTAACCATTACACCACCCCAAAAGTTATCAAGTATATGATGAACATAATGAAGACACACAAATGAAAGCAAGCGTGTGATTAAGTCAGTTTATATACCCACTCGAAGGAATTGGCGTTGCCCAATCATTTCATCTTCATTTGTTTCACATTTAGCCTGAATAAATATTGAGAGAAAAATGAATGTTAGGCCTGAGTGCGAAAAACAAAATAAATGGCTGACATAGTGAGAAAGACTGAAATTATAAGAGGAAAAGAAAAAAACATAGAGGGAATGAAAAGCATTGAAAGAGGGGGTAACAGGAGAATCTGACACTATATATATATATATAAAAGGAGAAAAAATATCGTCGTCTGGACGGGGAAGCCCATGCAACGTAAAATGTGGACGTAGCTTGCCGACGGGAAATGTTGACATCAGCGGCTGGCAGACAGAATTTTTTTTGTTGTTGTTTTTCATACATAATTAGTGTCGGGAAAAAAATCAAACACGACAAACCGGCTACATCATAGAATTGGATGGGGGGCGTGGTATCAGAGAAGGGATTGAAGAACGGACTAGGGAAGATACGAAATTTATTGTTATATTGTGTCAATAACTAGACAAATAGAGGAAACTGACACCCAGAACAGCTACCCTGATAGACTGACCGTATGCTCAAGCAATGATGTTATCGATTGAAATCTGAACATATGGTGATACAACCCATCCTAAAATACTCATACATATCGACTATAATATTTACTAAGGCATGGTGCTTTTAATCTGCTACATATATGAAGAAATCTATTAAATATTAAATTACATTTGTACAGTCTGGCACAAGGCTCCATTTATTCTATAATGAAATAAATATTACTGAGGTGTATGCAGTCTGGTATTGAAGAACGGTTGCTTATCGATGGTCAGAAAGACAATTATAGATGCGAAATGCCTACCTACCTAAATACGAACATACATACATACAACTTTGAGATTTGATCTTCCGTTTTTTCAAGGACGTTACATTAATCATTTCGGTTAATGCAAATAGGGGTTCGGAAAATTAGACGCCCTTTTGATGATAAAATTTGGAAAGGCCATTTATTTTTATATATATATATATATAAATATGTTTTAGATCAACATTCTAATTATTTTTTTATACTTGATGTAATGAATATGCATACACCTGTTTATATCTCTAAGAGGAAGTATTATGATTACTTGCATTATTTTCATTATTTAGACTGTTATCCTCATCTCTATTGCCATATTCACAACGTTTTGGCCTCTATATCTCTGCGATGAGGTATCATGATTAATTGCATTATTTACTGATGTAATGAATATTCCCCCTCATTAATATGATTGGCTGGTGTCAGCTATAAATACAGACTGATGTGAAGGTACATGAGGACGCCTATTGCCTACGCTTATTGCCTACCACTACGACGAGGACCAGTCTATTACGGTTACCTGCTAGATTGTCCTACCAGGTTACATTAGTCCAAAACCACTTTGCTACTTCGAACAAATGTATCCCTTTCCGGGACATATCAATACTATAAAAAATTAAAAAAATGTTGCTTTCTCATCGTTGAAATGTCTGTCTTAGGATATTGCATACTAAACAATATCTTCCAATTTAACATTCACTTCAGAGTAAGAATTTAGTCCACTCTTTACTATTCTGTTTGCTAGACTAGCTTGTATTTTAATCACATAGAATAGGAATTTCATCTAAGATATCTGAAAATCTATCTAAGAGAATAAAATTGCTTAGCCATTGGTAAAAATTCCGTTTATATTGAAAGACTGCGTTCAAGAAAAATGATTCCAATTATCGTTTATGTTTCACTTGATAATCTTAAAATTGTCTTCCTCAGCTTTGTTTTTGTCGACACCAAATTTCAGACACCTATTTTTCAATATCTGTCTAAATCTTTGAGATGAGGTAATATGATTACTTGCATTATTTACATTATTTAGACACTTATCCTCATCTTTATTGCCATATTCACAACGTTTTGGCCTCTATATCTCTGAGATGAGGTATCATGATTAATTGCATTATTTACATTATTCGGACTGTTATCCTCATCTTCATTGCTATATTCACAACATTTTAGCCCTTATAAAATCCGGGCTTCTTCAGGTGATTGAGATTTCGAATCGAACCCTTTATTTCATCGACCAGTTTAGATTGTTCTAGTCCCACGACTCTTCCAGCTGTCTAAGAGAAATGTAAATAATGCAAGTAGTCATAATAGCTGATCTCAGAGATATAGAGGCTGAAACGTTGTGAATATGGAAATGAAGATGAGGATAACAGTCCGAATAATGTAAATACTGCAAATAATCATAATACCTCATCTCAGAGATATAGAGGCTGAAACGTTGTGAATATCGAAAGGAATATGAGGATAACAGTCTGAGAAATGTAAATAATGCAAGTAATCATAATACCTCATCTCAGAGATATAGAGGCCGAATTGTTGTGAATATGGCAATGAAGATGAGGATAACAGTCCGAATAATGTAAATAATGCAAGTAATCATAATACCTCATCTCAGAGATATAGAGGCCGAAATGTTGTGAATATGGCATTGAAGATGAGGATAACAGTCCGAATAATATAAATAATGCAAGTAGCCTTTATTTCACTCCTGTCCATGTAAACGGGGATATAGCTTAATCGTAAGGATGACAGGTTAGCATGCGGGCGTACAAAGTAAAGATTAAGGTGGTCTAATTAAGCGAGAGATGATGAAATGACGAAGTATTCAGAATGCGGAAGCATCCAATGAAATGTGTTCTGAATGAACAAACGTGACAAAATCAAAACGAATGTCGATATTGTCAGACTGAACTAGCGGAATGCTATATGTCACTAAAGTCAAATTTCAGCTTGGTGAAGTTCTGGGCACTTTGCTTAGTTTTCGGAACCTTATCAATCAGGCAACCGACGCTGCACTCTTGAAATGCGATAAACGTTTTAATTAGGAAATTCATCAATAACAGTTTCTTTTATTTTGGTTTATTCTACAACAGCAAAATCTAAATTATTAATGAACAATTTATTTAAAATTCCCTCGGCACATGAATTTGTTTCTTCACAGGTCAACAATTCATAATTCGTTCTTCTCCAAAATGATGACCCCCACATTGCGTTGTTATAGAAAATGATGTAAACGAACAACCTCACATCCTGGGCATGACAATAAACTACATCCGCGTCATGGGTAAGACGATAAACTACATCCGCGTCCTGGGTAAGACGATAAACTACGTCCGCGTCCTGGGTAAGACGATAAATTACGTCCGCGTCCTGGGCAAGACGATAAACTACGTCCAGCAGCAAGGCCTCTGATCAAGAGGTTTTGAGGAGCGTGGAACTACCTCTTAATTGCTGGTATTCTCAGGTCTATCCTGACCCGGTGTGCTAGTACCTGTTAGGGTCCCAGCTGTGGTCAAATAGTGAATACCCAAACCTGTGTAAAAATAGGTTTTAATACCAGAAATACTTTGTAATAAAAAAATTATTACCAGCAATATTTTTTGAAGGAAAAATTATTATCAACAATACTTTAAAAAAATACCAACAATACAAACAGCTATACAATCTTTGGAAAAAAAATATGACCAGCTATGGATTTCTTCAAGGAAAAATATTCCCAGAACTAGATTTTCGAAGAAAAACATTACCAGCAATAAAAATTGTCGGCATTAAATAACCCTTTGAGGTTGATATACCGTAAAAGAAAACAGACCAAACCAAACCGAACATCCTCAAAATAACATTATTGACGTATGTGTCCAATGTAACTCGGATAAAATTATTCTCAATCGAACTGCGACTTAAGCTCTGATTATAATTCGTAAAATTTTACATAGACGTTTCAATTGGTTTAATCTCATTTTTTTTCTTTTATTTCCTTTTCTAAATAAAAGACCTGGCAGTATTTTGGGGGATCGTACTTTAATCTGACCACTGGTAGCCTTGGACGAGCAAGTGAAATATAATCCAAGAGAACATAAAGAACCCATTTTTCTTGTTGCCCCTGGAAACATTGACGTCAACTGAAGGAAACATGCCGATAGCCGAGTACCCGTGACGGAAGGGCGCCATAAAGCCTGGCATGCATTGCTCGGAGTGACTAGAGGCTACACCGAAGCGAACCAAATAAATCGTTATCCGGTGAACGGCCAAGACTTAGGGCAAAGTAAATTGCTCAATTGATAACATTCGAACTATGACTCCGACATTTTATAGATCCAATGAAGTAGAACGTGCTTTATCTCTGAATAATTCGAATTCTTCCAAACGGAAAATATTGTAACTTTTGAAGGAGAAACAAGATAGTGAGAAAAAAAAAGACTTATGATACGACCGTACATAATTTACAAACCATGTTTCAAAACTGTCGGTAGGTATCTAGAAATTGAACAAGTTTGGTTTGGTTTGGTTTGGTTTGGTTTCTTTTACGGCATATCAACACCTCAATGGTTTATTTAATGCCGACTAGATTTTTATTGCTGGTAATTATATAATTAATTGGACAGATTAATTGATTAATTGAATAGTTTTAAACTCACTCGAGTGACACGGTGTAATCGATTTCTATGTTTTCCTCAGATTAGGTCATTTGCAGTGGTGTGCAGTAATATAAATCTATTTTCAATTATTTGGCCTTGAAAAATATAGCTTCATCCGTGATTGCATCAGATTTTTATCACGCCCCGACACTATTGTCTCGACTGTCGATTAGTTGTCCTACGGCCATTGTCTGCAATGGACGTTACTCCATGGAAGCGTATAAAAATTGTAACGATGCACGAACACAGTGGCAAGGCTTACCAGTGAGCAAATCAAAGTACTATATACTGGCCCGGAAACTCTCCTGATTTAAATCTAATCGAGAATTTGTGGTCAATCTGCAAGGAACGACTTCGTGGAATGGACCTACGAAGTACTAACATGTGCACTGGGTTATGTTTCATTGGAAAAATAGGGGGAAAAGCAAATAATAACGGAATTATTCGTTTTGTAATGTGCAAAATTCTTCTTCTTTTCTTCTTCTTTGTCCTTTGTCCCATCAGGAAGTTGACGAAAATGGTTCTTCACACTTTTCTCCGCTTTTTAGCTCTCAATAACTTGTGTGTTTCTCAAATCCTGATCCATCATCCATTCACTCAAGTTCGCCGGGTTAGATAAGCATTGCTTTTCTCTGTCTCTCTTACTTATGTCCTGCGAGTATCAAATTTCCCAAGCCGTGTTTTCTCATGGTCTGCCGAATAAATTTCAACTGTTTCTTCCTGGTCTTAAGAAAGAGGACACTAATAGTTTTTTATAGACTCCCCGCGATGTACCCGCAAATACGTTGCCTTCTCATGTTAAATTAACATTATACATTCTAGGAAGATATTAGAAAGAGGTAAAGGAAAAGTATTCTGATATTAGTCGACTAGTGGAGAATTTTTCAGTTTTAGTACTTTGCAACGTGACCATAACATTAAGACAACGGTTAGCCTAGGGCCAGGTAAATAGTTGTTTGTAATGTTACAGTAATGTCACTGTATCGTCACATATTCTCAAACCAAAGTACAACCTGTTTGCAATGTTGTAAGAACATTACGTTTCAGCGAGGGTAAGTCTTTAGGAAACTTGTTTTGCAGGCCGCCTGTGTAGTGGTATTCCAAGCGTAGCTTTGACGTAGCACAAGGCCGAAAATATAGGGCACCCAGTGAGGATCGAACTCTTTACTCAGGCGTAATTGTTCTAGCGAGACAAGCTTCCTAACCATTACACCGCCTCGAGGTGCCCAGATAGATAGATAGATAGATAGATAGATAGATAGTGATTTTCCAATTGTAGCTTAGACGTGGCACAAGGCCGAAAGTAAGGGCCACCCAGTGAGGATCGAACTCACTACTCAGGCGTAATTGTTCTAGCGAGACAAGTTTGCTAACGAGTACACCCCTCGAGGCGCCCCCGCCTATGTATATACATATCAAGACATACTTATGCGCCTTATTGAAACAATGAAGTATCACTCCCTGACGTCTGTGATATAAGCTAGCAATTAGTGCCAGTATAGATATATAATGTTTGAGGATTTATTTTTTTTGGTGTGTACTAGGAGTGTCTTTTATCTTAGTTAGCACTTATGAGTATCCAGTTGACAGTGAAATGGCGGTGCCTGTAAGAAATCCACATCAGTCTTTATAGTTATTGATATGGTCCGGTTCCTTGTACCACGGTGATAGTCCAAGGTAGAACCAATAAAGAAGAACGCGAAAACAGGTATCGAATAACACAGGTATATTACAAACAGGAATATATACAGAGAAGTAGAAGTGTTAGGATGAAAAATCAGGTTTAGTAGAAAGAACAAAGTAGTCTCGACCAGTATCACTATTCCAATGTCTTGCAGTAATTGTCTGAACGCGATTCTGTTTCGGACTGCCTCTAAGTCAACTCTTGACTCGGCTTGGAAAACTGACTGACAGTATTTAGTCACCCCACCACGAGGGCATCATGTGGCACAAGGCCGGTTTAACGTGGGAACTCCGAGCCCGTGGGCTCGGCCAAAAATATGCCCATTAAACCCGTATAAACGGGTTCAGGGTCGGTTTACCTCCCCGAAAGAGAATCCGCTCTTCGGCGTAGCCTCGTTCGGGTTCCTTCCCGCCCGAAGGCAGAGAGTTCAGCCGAACAGACGGTCGAGAAAGCGAAAGACTGACAGACTCTTTGCTTACTCCTGAGGCATAGTATTTATTAAGTATGGAATAGTCCATTATTATAATTATGGGTAAGATCCCATAACAGTTATTTATTTTAAGTAAATAGCAATTTCTTATTTTCTTAAAACGGGCCAGCATAACCAAACAACAATTCTATAACAAAGCAGCAGGGAAATTGCTAATATATATCAACTGATATAGAAACAAATGAAATCTTCGTGCACTATTAATTTACACTTTCTCCTTACGCTGTAATTTTAAGGTTTCGAATGTAAACTCATTGACAATTATTCAGAAATTGTAATGAGTAAAGTTATCTTTTCAATAATTAACAATAATCATAGTAGACATTAGTTTGAATATAGGAAGCCATGATGCTCACTTCGGTTCAATCAATTTTATCAAAAACAGAATTTTGGTTTCGTGTGATTAGAGAGAATATGGGAAAAATCCTAGTTGTAATTTAACAGTGTGCAATAGAACTTCGGTGTGTGGACATTGAATTGTTCCACACGTCCGTCATTCCTTCAATCTATGTAAAATAGACAAGAATAATTGATTTACTGTAATATTTTACGAGCAACTTCTAACTCTGAGGGTTTAACTCCTTGTGAGTGTTGCAGAATATCAATTCAAAAAATGCATATGCATTCTACAAAATGAATTTCTTTCAAAATTCACTTTCATTTCGATAAAAGAGAAACCTTTTTCTTGCTATCATATACTATTCAAAGATAATCCCTACACTGATATATGAGGAATCTGTGTACACACATACGCGTGAGTATATGTGTGTTAAGTGTTATTTCTATATATCTACATCGTTTTGGGTTAGGTTTATATACATGTGTATATACCCATATTTTATGCAAGCGTAGATGTATATACAGCATAATCTAGATAGCAAGTTATCTATAAGACACACAAACACACATATATATATATATATATATATATATATATATGCACACTTATTGGCATTAGATTTGTAAGGTGATGTATTTATGCATTTGTTCATGTACATCGAACCAATTTCTGCTTCCTTGTTATTTAATATAGGCCACAAGAAATGTTGACCTTTGATTCACTTGTGCAATAATCTTCCAGGAAATCATCGCTTAAATTAGGACATTAGGATGTCTAATCGACTGAAACAAGGCAGCATGTCAATATTAATGGAGTTCGATAAAATATTGGACATGTCCCATTTGGGTTGCACAGTTGGTTTTATTCGAATTTAGAGTTGAATAATAATAATAATAATAATAATAATAATAATAATAATAATAGCTGCCTATCCGTGCTTAACCAGATGGGCCTAGGGGATATTGCAGTTCTGTTCATGAGCGGATATACTGGTGTGTGTGGTGCGTAATTGTGATTGTGCGTCTTCAGTTATATGATAATTAATGTTTTTTTTTTTAATCTTTTCAGAGCATCAATGGCGAAATAACAGTTCACGCATGAGATAAAACGAAATGCTGTAATTGTTGCGATCAACGCAAAATACTGCGATGTTGAGATTGCACTTTTTAAAAAAAAAAGTCGACAGGTCGTTCGTGCACAAAGTTCGAAACTTGGAAATTCCAATGGGAATGTGTCACCTGTAGCGAAGCCCCCACCCCACAAAAAATCACACTTTTTGGACAGTATGGGAACACCGTAATTAGTATAGTCATTGCAGAACATTATCATTACGAATCATCCCGGAACTTGGATGAGGGCCCTTAGAGGTTCTGAGTGTACAATCCGAATTGTTCATGTTCAAAGCACAGTTTATGTAGACATACGCGCAAGAACAACCGTTGCTCCGAGCAAAAACGATTACTGAACAAAGTACGTATATCAGAATAAAAGTTTGTATTAATAAAACATAATGTTAGGTTAAAACAAAAAACATTACTTTAAGGTAATTTTATATAAGTAAGTACATAGAAGTATATTAAGTAATTTTATATAAGTAAGTATAGAGAACTTGAAGTTAAAATGTTAAAAGTGTCGGTGAAATATTGGTCTCGAAATTTGCTGAACAAAGAATCAGGATTAAATAAATGACATCTAAACCAATATGAAGTATTTAAATATAAAGTTTAAGAAGTTATTTTCAACAGGAATGAGACGTGGCAAATTGCCAAAAGTAAGCAGATATAAATGTGATGAAAACAAAAAAAACTGTCATTATTAAGAACATGTAGTGAACATGTAGGAAAAAGAGAAATTCTGAACAAAAAAATCATAAAACTTTTATGTCGAACAACCAGCATAATTTTTGTGATGTCAACGAACAGCCGTGGCCAATTTTGTGGTGTCAACGAATACTCGTTGTCACTTTCGTGATGTTCGTTGTAGTAGAGACTTTGTAATCGCAGATAAAACTAGAGTAACGCCGTTGAACAATACTGGTCTCAGACGCCTTCGAATAACTCTCGCACTAATAGTACTTGATCGATAATACTCCCTCGACAATTAACGACCGTATAGTGATCTGCATAGAGTAATAGTATAAAATGAAACTTCTACATGAATCTGATATGATCTGTTATTTTCAACTCCGATCAAAAAGTGAACCTGAAAACTGATTGGTGTTTAGCTGCGTATCTGTCAGGTGTTCCTCGCTCTCAATAACATGCACACAAATATTCCTTCTTCAATGGTGGTTTTAGAGATGGTGATTACTGAAGGACACTTCATGACACCACATTCAGAGTTTTTTGTCGAATGCTGATGACTGGTTTGCTATAAACGGTTGTGGGGTCATATGATAGGCTGTATGTATTTTAGGATGACTCTCCATTTGCACATTAAGCTATGTAAGCCAAGATTGGATGGTGTCCAATCTGACTGACCACATCACATCAAACATGGAGCCACACAACTCTCCAGACCTAAATCTCTTTGATTATTACGTGGAGCGATGTTAAACGCGGGACTAATCAATGTTTCCAGCATGTGATTGATTTTCTTAAAGCCGGCATTACTCGTGTAATGTCCGATATCAACACAGACCACGTAATGCGCGTATGTCAAAGATGCTGGTCCCATCTTAAAACCATGATTGTGGCTGAAGGCGATTACGTTGAAAAAAACAAGCAATCCAGCCATTACTCTATCTGCGTACCAAGTTTTGCATGAATAAATTTCGCCCAAAGAATAAAGACGTTGCTTAGATACAGTGATTCGACCCAAAGAGCTGTGATTTCAATACCACTAGACTACTCAACTTGTCTAATTGCATTATGTACACTATTCGGGCTGTTATCCTCATTCCATTGTCATATTCACAGGTGATTGGAATTTTGGAACGAACCCTTTATTTCGTCTACCTAGGTAGATTGTTCTAGTTCCCCGAGTCATGCCTCTTTCTGATGTTTCAGTTATTTCCCTTTAATTCAACTCTCCAATTTTTGGTTCAACACTGCTGTGGCCTGGTATTGAACTTACAATTCTTTGGTTCTAGTCTCTGGATCTAAACAGAATCATAGGCTGAAAGAAAGTCCTTGAGGACACATGTCCGAGTGTATAGAGACGTTGATTAGATCCAGTTGACCCGAAGAAAAAAGATCAAATTAATTATCTACTACAAAAATTTAAAGTTAACTTTATCGTCAAAAATAAAAACACGTCTGCAAAAATCAAAACTGCAAAGAACTAACATTATTTACGAGTTCAAATGTCTCTTAAGGAAGTGTGTGCCTGATCAAATATCAGCTCATAATTAATTACATAGGTCACACTACTGCATACCTATCCAGACGACTTACGTTACACCTATCTGAAAACAGTTCCATCAGAACCAATTTAAACACACACACAAACTTACGAGACTTCGTCCCAAACATACTAGTAGAACATACAAACATAATAACCCCATCTATCTGTAAAAAAAAAAAAAAGATTAAAAAGTAATGGAAGCCTTAATAATAAGAAAGTCAACACTTATTAATATTATGTACGAATACGGCCACGACGTGCTGACTGTGTTCGGAAAATGAAACATCCCTATAATTCTAGATACATGCACAAAACTAATACATCCAGTTAAAAAGCAAAAATAAAATCACACTTTATAATGGCAAAAAGTATAGTCAAGAGCGCTCGGAATTATCGAACATTTAGGCAGTTTATACACACTGTATCCAGAAAAGAAAACACTTGTTCGAACACAAGAAAATTAAATGTCGTCTTTAATGAAACAAGTATAAATGAGAGTTTATGGCCTAACACAGACACACACACTACACACACACGCACACACACACACACATATATATATATATGTTTTTCTCCATCAAGACATTCATTTCTGTAGTTCACTGCTACTAGCAAGCAGAAATTTCTTTCTCTCCTGATGATGGCCATGTTGGTCGAAACTAGTCGAGGAATCTCACTGAAATAATAAAATCGAAGGAATATTAATAAACAACCTCGTTTGTCTGAAGATTTTAATTTTTTAAATATTTTTTTGTTCAAAAATATATATATATATATATATATATATATATATATATATATATATATATATATGTGTGTGTGGGGGAAACAATAAGAAAATGTGTGGTTTTAGCCAACGCGTTTCCTGATGTGTGGATTTCAAGGCAAAAAAAGCAAAAAAAGCGAATTTATTTAAACAAAATATCCATAAAGAAAAAACAAAATATCGATAGCAACTAGAAGAATTTAGAAACGCTATTTTATATAGATAGGGTCAACTGAAAAAATTATGTCAATTACTTTATATTTGAAAATAATATTTTCACATGTAGAAATATTTTTTGTATTGTGTTATAAAGAGATAGAATGTTTTCGCGAAAATTGTCTGACAGTCATGGCAGGGTTATCGTGCTTGTGTGTCAAGGTGCAGAGTCCAGTTGCCATACATAAGATCTTCCAGCACCAACCCTCTTGACATAAGTGAGCACTGTCTCCTCAAGGCCCATAATGTAGGCTTCTGTGTTGAGTCCGAAGCCCTGTGGGATGATTAATGGAGGCATAACGTCGCCATCACTAGTGATCAGCCCAAACACCTTCGTAATCACGATTAGACTCATCCAACTCTTTCTGAATCGTCTGCTTTGTTCTCAGAGTGACACCCGAACCCGGAAATGTTGGTAATGGAGGTACTGGTGCGAATGCCAAGCAGTAAAGCATACCATTTCAAAATTTCGAATGAATTGCGTCATGGTGCTCTTTTTCTCGGAGACGGTAACCAGCTGACCCGATTATACTATGCCGGCGGGAATATCAAAAACAAATAACGTCTTTGTGCGTGACGAACTATTTTTCACTCTAGAGCCCCTTTTCTGCAGGTGGAACGCCGTCAGCGCCTGCCTTTTCTTTTGCTTTTCCGATGGAAAGTGTTTTTTTTTAGTGCATTTCGTAGATCCAACTGTACTTATATTCACAAATTAAAAGAATCGTTATGTTTAGTGCATGTGTTTGAGTTGTTGTTTTAAACTCGGAAATTCATTTCTAGCGACCTAGAGAGAGAAATCATTATTAAACAAAAATATAGCTCTTAGCAGGAATACAACCTGGGACTCTATAATAAAGCCAAGCGTGTTTTATCACTTAACTACTGTAGTTAGTTGAAGTATTCCTGCCTTGAAGATTAAAATTAGTTTTGATTCATGTTAAGAGGTATATTTTCTTTAATTAAAAGCCGGGAGATGTTAATTTCATTATTTAGAAATCCGGTGAGTCTAACAAAATATATATCTGAAAAAATATATCTGAATAAAACGTTTGTAGTAATAAAACAAAATGTTAGGTTAAAACAAAAAACATTACTTTAAGGTAATTTTATATAAGTAAGTATATAGAAGTATATTAAGTAATTTTATATAAGTAATTATATAGAACTTGAAATTAAAATGTTGCAAAATAGCGTCGGTGAAATATTGGTCTCGAAATTTGCAGTACAAAGAATCAGGATTAAATAAATGACAATCTAAACCAATATGAAGTATTTAAATATAAAGTTTAAGAAGTTATCTTCAACAGGAATGAGACGTGGCAAATTGCCAAAAGTCAGCAGATATAAATGTAATGAAAACCAAAAAAACTGTCATTATTAAGAACATGTAGGGAAAAGAGAAATTCTGAACAAAAAAACCATAAAACTTTTATGTCGAACAATCAGCATAATTTTTGTGATGTCAACGAACACCCGTGGCCACTTTTTTGATGACAACGAAAACTTTTTGTCACTTTTGTAATGTTCGTCGTAGTAGAGACTTTGTAATCGGAGATAGAACTATAGTAATGCCGTTGAACAATACTAGTGTCAGACGCCTTCGAATATCACTCGGACTAATAGTACTTGCTCGATAATACTCGCTTGAATAGTAATCACCGAATAGTGATCCGAATAGTAACCCATAAAGTGATCAGTATAGAGAAGTAGTATAGTAAATAGTATAGAGAATAGTGATCCGTATAGTAATAAAAGATAGTATAGTATAGATATTGTATGTTACTACTTAATACACACACACACACACACACACACAACACACACACACACATATATATATATATATATATATATATATATATATATATATATATATATATATATATATATATATATTATAAAAGTCAATGAACACTCATTGCCAGTTTTGTAATGTCAACGAATACCCGTTGTCACTTTCGTAATGCTTGTTTTAGTAGAGACTTTGTAATCGCAGATACAACTTATAGTACGCCGTTGAACAATGCTGGTATTAGACGCCTTCGAATAACAATAACACTAATAGTACTTTCTCGATAATACTCGCTCGAATAGCGGTCCGTATAGTAATAGAGGAAAGACTAGAGATCTGAATTGCAATAGAGGTTAAGCTAGAAATGACGATCGGTTAGACGTCACACGACTTCAAACTTATGCGTTTCTCACATGATCACATGATCCACTTAATTCAATAATGGGATCACCTGTGTTTGCTCACTGGCGATATATGTTCAAACTCAAGTGTCGGCAGCGACACTATATAACAATAATAAAGATTGATAGTTAATGAAGGCTTGTCAAAAAATAATTATCAAAAAATTTGAAGTCCTCATTATCAAACTAACAAGCAAGGACGAGAGATGAAACTGGAAAAAATATTATCTGTCACCACGGAATTGCATGATAGTTGAAAATCACTTAAAATGATGTAAATGGGTCACTCGACGATGAGAATGTATATGGTAAAGCTAATATTAGATGTTTCTTAGGAAACATTTAGCAGTCATTAACCGAACAGCAAGTACTGCTGTCGGTTGAAATTGAAAAAAAAAAAAACAACTTTTTCTTAAAACAATTTCTCAGGAAAATATGTTTTTTATGCTCAGTATCATTATCGCCCTTTCAAGTATTGATGGTCGAGTTGCCTTTCTAACATTGCCTTAATAGTCAGACATTTGTCCGACAGACATTTAACCAAATGGACATTTAGTCGAAAACACAGTGACGTACTTACATGAATGTCAGACTCTTTATCGTAATGTGTTACATATATTTATATTTATTTACTGTATTCATTTATAATTTTTCGTTTTTATTTTGACAGGCTTTTTAAAAATTTATTCTGTGTATATTATATTTTACTTCAAATATTACAGAAAGAAAAGTATTCTGAGAAAAAGCCCATTTTGCTACAGCAAAAATCTTAAACTTTTATGATATGAAATCTTTCAATTTCGCTTTTAATTTTCATTATTTTAAAGAAATGAACTAGCTTTTATCTTACTGTTAAATGCAAATTTAAATTATTAGGTGTTACTTTTTACCCAAATACATTCAATTATTTTTTAAAATACTAATTTCAATAAGCAAATATTGAAATAAGAAAACTTTAAAAGTTAGATTTAGTAACTTAATCACTTGAAAAGCAGTAGTAATTATTAGTCCTATTTTACCTTATAATAATGCTAATTAAAATAATTCAAGTATTGTTACTACTTTACTTGTACTTTTACGGAGAAATGTCCGTCGGCCAAATGTCCGTTTGGCCAGATGTCTTTCGGCCAAATGGCCGGTCACGTTTTCTTTGAGGACGTTAATATATTGATTATGTCATTAATTTCTCTTTGAATCACATGCCATATCCATTTTAGTTGTTGCTGGTGTTGAATGTACTCGAGTGTTTCTGTTATCTGATTCAGTTTTTTGTTTGTGATTCTGTAGCGCCAAGTTTGAAGAAGAATGGTATTTGCAAAGACCCACAGGCTTCTTTCTCTCGAAGCAATTTCTTATCATTGATCTGTAAGTTTGGTGTCATGCATATCATCCATATACAAATCTCAATCTGACGAGGCTATTTAAGAACAAGACGCTATCTTTTAGGTTAAAGTTTTGGTTTAGTAGAAATTTGTCGTGTTGGGGGAAACTATCCCTAACACGGCATATTCAAGTCTCAATCTGACGAGGCTATTTAAGAACATGACACGGGCTTTTAGATTAAAGTTTTGGTTAAGTAGCAATTGGTGGTGTTGAGTGAAACTATCCCTAGCACGGCATATACAAGTCTCAATCTGACGAGGCTATTTAAGAACATGACTCGAGCTTTTAGGTTAAAGTTTTGGTTTTAAGAACATAACACGGCATATACAAGTCTCAATCTGACGAGGCTATTTAAGAACATGACTCGAGCTTTTTTAGGTTAAAGTTTTGGTTTAGTATTTAAGAACATGACTCGGACTGTTTTAGGTTAAAGTTTTGGTTTAGTAGCAATTGGTGGGTTGGTGTTCAATCTGACGAGGCTATTTAAGAACATGACGCGAGCTTTTAGGTTAAAGTTTTGGTTTAGTAGCAATTGGTGGTGTTGAGTGAAACTATCCCTAACACGGCATATACAAGTCTCAATCTGACGAGGCTATTTAAGAACATGACGCGAGCTTTTAGGTTAAAGTTTTGGTTTAGTAGCAATTGGTGGTGTTGACGGCATATGAAACTATTTCCCTTTTAGCAAGTTTTGGTTTAGTAGCAGAAATTCTATGTTCAATCTGAAGGCTAAACATAGCTTTTAGGGTTAAAGTTTTGGTTTGTGCAGAAACTATCCCTAGCACGGCATATACAAGTCTCAATTAACAGCTTTTAGGTTAAAGTTTTGGTTTAGTAGCAATTGGTGGTGTTGAAAAATGACTGAAATACATAACGTAGAAATGAGGACAAGAAAGCACTGTATAGGGAAGATATTTTGGGAGCGGGAAAGAAAAGGAAATTGCAAGAAGCAAATTTTCATTAGAAGTAACGGAAGAACGAATCAGTAAAGATGAAGAAGCAGTACATTCCCAAATGAGAATCTAAAAGGGGAAAGAAAAGGAAGTTTTGGTACAATTGGTGGTGTTGGTGAAAATCATTTCAAGTCTCAATGACGAGGCTATTTAAAAAAACGCGAAAAAAACAAAACAAAAAACAAAAAACGAAACTTGAAGAAATTGTAATAATCTAGATATGATTACGAAGAGAATCTCTGCAAAACAGAAACTGAAACCTTATTAATGGCGTCCCAGAAAATTACCAGCATAAAACAATTCCTATCTGGGCAAAATAAAAGTTCTTCAAAATCTTTCATATCTGAGTCGGACGTTTCTTTTGACTTATGAACGCAATAAAAGATAAACTTGAAATGTTTTCATCACATCACAAATTTCATGAAAATATAGTAAATCATATTTTAGTGGATCTGTATAATATTGTTCTAAATTAATTTTATGTAAAAATTATTATTTACTTTTATATGAAAATGATATTTTATTTTATATGAAAGGCATGAATCTATCTCTATTAATATTAAATTCGATTCAGAATCAAGAATGAAAAAATGATATAAGAAACACAAAATGAATAAAATTAACAATATTTCAGAACAATTAGTGGAATGGCTTACTACTACTACTATTATTATTATTACTACTACTACAAATAATAATCAGAACAATTGAAACAGCAACCAAGATAAATTTGAAAGGTCTATTTTGTTTAAAGTAAATTGTTATGCTTTGCATATCTTTCTGCGTAGTAGTAGTCACAATACAGTTCTCTGTATCCTGAATAACAACCGAGTTTAATTGGATTTGCTGTCCCCTATGTTCAGCAGTTGTTCTCTATTTATACTTGTCTATCTAATTTTCATACGATACTACACCTCCCTGAATCGGAGAGGTCGTATACCGTTTTTTTTTCTTTTACTATTCCTTAATATTTTTGCATTGTGTTGTAATTCCTCTTGTCTTGTTTTCTCTTCAATGGTGATCTCGGCCTCTCTTCATTTTCTTCTTCGTCTGTCTTTTCATTCTTATTTTCTTCCATTTCCTGTTCTGTTCCACTTTTGTAACTTTCTGTCTCTTCTTGTACTTGATCGTCGATTACCACGTCATCCAGTTTGTTTCTGTGTCTGAACTGATCAGCATGTGTCAGTATATGTTGACCCTTTTTCTCAAGTATAGCTGTGTTGTGTCCTTTTTGCATCAAGAAATTTGTTTCTTCTGGATCAACTTCTTCATTCTTTCTATACCATACCTTTCCTTTCGTTGAAAAGGACATAGTTATGGAGGCGGGGCTATGATTTTCTTCCCATTAATACCGAAGGGTTCAGTTTTCTTCCCGCATGTGGAATGGATCTGTAACTGAGGATCATTTTTGGTAAATACGCTTCTATGCTTTCATTAAGTAGTGAGAATGCTTTTAACCCCATTGTTACAGTTTGTACCATTCTTCCCACAATGCCATTAGATTGTGAGCTTTATGATGTCTTGTACTGGATACATCCAATCTGTTTTCACCACGCACATAAGTTCTCATCGCAAAATTCATGTGCACTGTCTGCGACTATTGTTTGGGGTACTCCATTCCTTGAGAATATAGTTATAAGTACTTACTTTATTGTGGTGGCTTTTCTGTCTTTTACTCTTACAACTTCTTGCCATCCTGAATATGAGTCCACTAATACTAAGCACAATCCCCTATTTGTGATATATGCGTGATCCATGTGGACCCTAACCCATGGATCTGCCTCCTTGGGCCATGAATGAATTTTTCTTTGCTTGTAGTTTTCTATTTCCGCATATTTTGGGCATCTCTTAATGTATTCCTCTACATCTTTTGAATATCCTGGCCACCAGGATTGTAACTTTAGTCTTCTTTGTGTTGATGTTATTCCACAGTGCACGTCATCATGTAGTTCTTTTATAATGTCTCTTCTCAGTATTTTCTTTTCGTTTCTTTAAAGGGTCACTCTACTATCGAAAAACTGCTCCATAGATTATTTTTTTATTACCTCTACTATTCTGCTTAATACTGTTTGTTTCTATTTTGAGTCTATTTAAAGGAAGAACGTCCGTTTCTACGTGGTGTATTATTTTTCTTCAGTATTTTCCTGTTTTTATTCTGTTTCATTCTTGAACTATAATCTTGATAACGTATCAAAATCAAATATCAGAATCAATATCATGATTTTTATTGACCATCTTAAAATTCCTTGACGATGTAATTTTTGGCAATTCTTTTCTCAGGTTAAATATGTATTCTAATGTTTTGTGGTTCGATCTTAATAAGAATTTTTTCCTACCCTTTCAATGCTCCGTACAATCGCTAGTACTTCTTTTTCAATATTCGAGTAGTTATTTCTACTGACGTTAACCCTCTTGATATGTACATGACTGGGTGTTCTTGTGATACGACAGCAGCAATCGCCTTTTCACTAGCGTCTGTGGTTCATCATCTTGCGGCCTCAGCCGAGATTGAACTCACCAATACTTTGATTGGTGTAGTTCATAATCTTGTCAAATAGCTGAATTCTTGATGCTTCGCTAGGGCTATCAAAGGTGTTTTTTTATCGTGACACCATCACTAAATGGATTGCCAAACAAGGCTCAGAGAGACTCCATTCACCCTCATCGAAGAGCAGGTTTTGAGTTTTCCTTCTCCTAGACCAGTTGCCATCCAAGGCTATAGAACCCAGCCTGTCCTGCTATTTATCCATAGCTGGAGGAGGAGAAGAAAGAGGATTCACACCTTTCCCAAGGGTGTTAGCACGTAAGTGAATGTAATGAATTCGACTAGAATTCGAACTCGGCTCTCCGATTCCTCAATCCAAGCCGCTATCCATTACTCCACCGTGCCTCCGTCTGTGGTTAACGTTACTTAATTTTGTGGATCAAAAACTTTTATTTTTATTTTGTTCCTCATTATTTTCTTTAGTGTTTCAAAAGCGATAGTTTTCTTTTGTGGCCAGTTAAATTCGTTTTTTTTTGCGTAACATTCCAAATGGATCTAATATGCTGTTGTATCTTGGTATGTATTTACTATAAAAATTTATTAGCCCCCAAAAAGCATTCAAATTCTTTTTATTTGTTGGAGCAGCTATTTCTGTTATTTTCTGTGTTAATCTCTCGTCGAGTGGCATGCTTTCTTTTGATATTGGATATCCTAAATATGATATCTTCTAACAGTCAAAACTACATTTTTCTTTGTTTATAGACATGCCTGCTTTGTTTAATCGCACTAAAATTTGCTCTATTTTATATTTCAATTCTTTTTTGGTTTTTGCCCCTAAACAGATATCGTCCTAGTATATTATATTTTTTTATTTTTCCTAATAAGACTCTTTCAATTACTTTTGGAAAAATATGGCTCCAAGTCTTAACCCTAAACGAGTCTATCTTAGTAAGCCTATGATTTAGTAATTTCCTTGACTTTCTCATCAATTTCTATTTGGTTATATGCTGCCTTGAGATCAACTTTTGCAAAGTGTTCCATTTGTGCTAGCTCGTGGCTCGCATTTTCGATATTTGGCAAAGGAAAAGAGTCTAAACATTTGTCCCATATCTTGTAATTACCACATATCCTTAAATCTCCATCGGGTTTCTTTATTGCTACTATCGGTGATGCCCATTTGCTACCACCTCTAGTTTACCTTGGTGTATCATTTTGTTTAATTTGGCTACTACCAAAGGTAGGATATGAATTGGAACTTTTCTTGACTCTATATATTTTGGGAGATAATTTTCTTTTAGTCGAATGCTTGTTTTATAGCCTTTCAATAATCCTATTTCATTTTCTTCTGCTTCCATGGAATTGATTATTCTTGCTGTATAAACTTTTATTACATCTTATGTATCTATTTTATTACTTTTACTATTCACGCTGTATCTACTTTTAATACATCAATTTCTAGTAATCTGTGATTTTTTTCGCATTCTACAGCTGTAATGGGAATTATTTCATGACGATTGTCGGTTTCAAAATTGCCTTAAAACGTACCCATTATTTTTATAGTCGTTCCATCAAACTGCATTAATTGGATATTGCTTTTTTAAATTTAGATCGTCCTAATTTTATCAGAATTTTTTTTGTATCAATGTGACTTCACTGCGTGTATCAACTTGCTTGTTAAATATTTGGCCATTTATTCTTATTTATTCTCTACTTCATTGTTGCGTATTCATTGTAAATATTTCAGTTTCTTCTTCGGAGTTGGGAATGGTTGTACCGTTTGTACTCTTTCTATTTTCTTTTCGTATTTGCATAGATTCTGAAAATGATCTTTCGTTTTTGCAATTTGAGCACATTTTTCCTAGAGCTCGACATTTGTAGTATTTGTCTCTCTCGTAATTTTTATCACAATATCTACATTTAATTATGGATTTGGTCTTGCTCGTCCTGTACGTCTCGAATTCTTCTTTCGGTTGATTAAATTCTCTAATCAACTCTAATTGTTCTAAAAACTCGACGCTAACTTCCAGACTGATGCTACTACTCTGTAGACATTCTAGTAATTTTTGTCTGTGGTTTTGGTCTTGCAAGCTTTCAATTACTCTGAGAAGGATTAATTCATCTTCTATAGTCCTTTCTCGTGCTCCAAATTTTTTAAATTTATAATACTTGGCTCGTTCTTTCAATCTGTGTAACTATTGTATAACGGACTGATTGGGTTCTTGTCGTGTCTCTAAAAACTTGGATCTTTCGGTGATTACTAGTCTTTTCTTGGGTCTTATGTTCTTTTTTTATAATTTTAATAATTTCTTCAAATATCATTTCTTCTAATTCGCTTGGGTCGAATTTTTTTTCACAACTTCATACCCAACAGTAACAAGAAATAAATCTGTTATCTTGTTCTCTCCTCCGTCGCTCTTTGTGTCGCTTAATTTCCTCATCCTTGCAAATGCAGCAAATGTTCTTATCCTTGTTTTTATGTGTTCTGGGTCGTCAAGCGAATTTAAGGAACCTATCGGCGACGCCATTGTTATGTTTTGCAAAGCTCTCTTCGTAGTAGTAGTCGTAGTACAGTTCTCTCTGTCGTGAATATCAACCGGGTTTGCTAGGTATAGCCGTCCCCTATATTTTCTATTTGTTCTCTATTTATACTTGTCTATCTAATTTTCATTTTCTCTACCTAATACTACATAAATTATATTAACTACTCGACATTGCATCTCAAATTTTTCAGTTTTTTCATTATAAAAAATAGCTCGTATTTTGTCTCGAAAATTCCCTTTAATTTTACTCATCGTTTTCTTCTGTTTCTTTGTGCTTTTGTTCTTTCAAAAGAAATCATAAAGCAGACAAGTAATGTATTATGCCATTTCAAGATTTCTGATAAGGAATACGTAACAAAGACGAAGGCATGGGACGTGGCCATCAGAAGAAAAGGACAAGTCAAATTAAGGGAAATTTAAGAGGAAAATACGAGATAATTTTTATAATGAAAAAACTAAAGACTTTACGAGAGGCAATGTCGAGTATTTTATATATAATTTACATTAAACAAAATAGAACTTGTTTGTTGATTAATATTATTATTATTAGTAGTAGTAGTATTAGTAGTAAAAGTAGTCTAGTAGCAGTAGTAATAGTAAGCCAATAGTAATAGTATACAGGACCCAAAGAGTGTGAGTTCAATACCCGGTTAAGGCAGTGGAGAACCTGGAGAGGGGAATTAACAGGAGATAACTGATAACTGACACTCATTAAAACATGGAACGTTGAACTATAACAGTCAACCCCGGTGAGCGAAATAAAGGGTTCAGTTCGACATTCCAACCGCCTGAAGAAGGTCGAAACGTTGTAATAAATATGGCGACAAAGATTAGAACAATAGTCCGAATAATGTAAATAATTTACATAATACCTCATCTCAGAAATATAGACAGATACTTAAAGGCCGAAATGTTGTAATAAATATGGCGACAAAGATGAGGACAATAGTCCGAACAATGTAAATAGTGTACATAATACCTCATCTCAGAAATATAGACAGATACTTAAAGGCCGAGACGTTGTAATAAATATGGCGACAAAGATGAGGACAATAGTCCGAATAATGTAAATAATGTACATAATACCTCATCTCAGAAATATAGACAGATACTTAAAGGCCGAGACGTTGTAATAAATATGGCGACAAAGATGAGGACAATAGTCCGAATAATGTAAATAGTGTACATAATACCTCATCTCAGAAATATAGACAGATACTTAAAGGCCGAGACGTTGTAATAAATATGGCGACAAAGATGAGGACAATAGTCCGAATAATGTAAATAATGTACATAATACCTCATCTCAGAAATATAGACAGATACTTAAAGGCCGAGACGTTGTAATAAATATGGCGACAAAGATGAGGACAATAGTCCGAATAATGTAAATAGTATACATAATACCTCATCTCAGAAATATAGACATATATTGTCCTGAAATATTGTTAATTTTATTCATTTTCTCAGTTTCATATTTTCATTCTTGATTCTGTGAAAATGGTAACAGTTGTTTATCTTTTGTGTCGTTTTTTTTATTAAATCAATTTGTTTTCCTTCTTCTGATGTCAGGTTTGCTGTTCTTGTGAATAGTGTGTGAATAACTCGTTGCAAGTGTTAATAAGGATATCAAGAAACGTAAAGATGGCCCCAGAGAATTTAGAATGTAAGTATGATGGTGTAAGGCTGCCAGATATTTCACAGGGATGTACTAGGAGACATTTAGAAACAACTAACCACGACATGTGTGATAGCAAACACTGAGAATGAACAGAGACTACAAAGAAGTTATATTCAAGTGTAACGTTATCGTTGAAAAGTATAATTTGAACATTACTGAATTATACGAGACTAAATCTCGGATCTTATTGTTTATTCGTCTCTAGATATCGTCAATTAATTTCGGCGTAAGGGTGTCTCGTTTCAGATGTTTTTTCCAAACATGGATTTTCTTCTCACGAGGAGGTGACAGACACACTTTCCTTTTTCTCAGTTTGGGTGGGGCAATTATATATTTTTCTGTCACGTGTACACATCCTAAACACAGCTGGGCTTGACCACGTGCTTACATATCTCGGCAACTACTGAAATCTTTTAAGGCCTGATTCTGCACCTGGTGGTTATGCTGTCTAAGCAGAAGATATTCCCGCAGTAGATTGCCATTTCTTCTGTTTCTATGTGCTTTTGACCTTTCAAAAAAATGATAAAGTAGAAAAGTAATGTCTCTTGCCATTTCGAGATTTCTGGTGTTAACGAATACATAACAAAGACGAGGGCAAGGAACATCGCCATCAGATTTATCAATTATGTTTTCCTTTTCAGAAGAGAAAAAGAATGTTTTTAATACAAAATGGCGCTGCGATAAAAATATTTGTAATCTGAAATCAAATTTGACTGTGTTTCACGAGCATGCAGCTGATGCATAATGAGAAAAAACCCATTAATACCCGGTCTGGAGACCCAGATGAACTTTCTGGAATATACCCGGATTTAGCCTATTACAGAATAACTCTTGGGTTACGATTGGAGATAATCTACATCAGTTCTCGGGGTATAATGTTAGTCTAAGCTATACCTAATTCATATGTCCTTTTACTACTAGTATCAACAAGTTTTTTGTCAAGCAGTAAACGTGGCTGATATGACTTCATTTAACAGTAATCAGTTATCCATGTTTTTAGAAATCAACTAATGCAGCGACTGGATAGAATTAAGCAAAATGTTCTAGTAAGTACAGTATTACTCATCATAAATTAAAACGTGATCCGTAAGCTGAACGCAAACCAGTCAATCATAAAAATGACCAACACTTCAATCATTTTGAGGAAAATCAAATGGCTTCCTGATTTCAAAGCGACTAATGTGAAATATAATTGACGTTTGTTGAATGTGTGTAAGGAATCTAGGCACAAATTGCATGCACTCATTCTTTACAATTGAACAAAGAATTTTGCTCCATGAATTTGATGACCTCATCAATAGCTTTTTCTAGTGAGTCCCTGTCTTCTTCATCATCCTTAAGATTTTCACCATTTTCGGAAGAATTTGATTCTTCTTCTATTTCTTGACAATCCAAATCAGTTCAGGCACAAGTTATAGCGTTTCGTTCAGATTCTGCAGTCATTGTTTGTTAATTTGCCAATTCAACGAATTAAGAGCTTCGTCCAGTTTTTCAATAATCTCTAATTTCTGACGTAACGTGAAAGTTTTTTTCTCCTTTTTCTTCCAGTTGAAGTTTCTTCTGTACGAGACATTATGGGTTGAGAACAATTAACAATTATCGGAAAACTATTATAATGTTTCATAATCCTACAACATCTAATCAGACGTTCGGATATGAGAACATTCGGATATGAGGACGTTCGGATATACGAATGTTCGGATATGAGAACGTTCGGATATACGAACGTTCGGATATGAATACGTTCGGATATGAGGACTTTCGGATATAAGAACGTTCGGATATTCGAACGTTCAGATATGAGAACGTTCGGATATGGAAACATTCGCATATGAGGACGTTCGGATATAAGAACGTTCTGATATGAGGACGTTCGGATATACGAAAGTTCGGATATGAATACGATATGAGCACTTTCGGATATAAGAACGTTCGGATATGAGGACTTTCAGATATAAGAACTTTCGGATATGAGGACATTAAAATACTTAAGATTTAATGAAGGAGACGTAATACAACATTCAGTTATGAAGTAAAGATCCGAAAAGAATATTATAGAAGAGTGTGTTTGATACTAGACAACGAACTAAATGGAGCCAATAAAATAAAGGCTCTGCAACACCTTAGCTCTACCCGTAGTAACATACAGCTTATTACACATTATTAAATAGTAGTTGAATGACATTAAAAGATTGGACGCCAAGATCAGAAAAAATACTTCCCCAAATGAGGATGCACGACCTGAAATTAGATGTTGATAGGCTGTAAATACCAAGAGGTTTAGGAGACCGAAGTCTGATTCAAATTGAAATAACTCTAAAAACTACAACAATCGAATTGGAACAATAATTCACAAAACCAATGACCCTGTCCTACAAATAGTAAAACACCAAATTCAATCCATCAACAAAGAAGCTGTACTCTTCAAGAAACAGCTTAATATACCTGAAACCCTACCCGCCCAAAAAACAAAACAAAAACAAAAACAAAACAAACAAACAAACAAAAAACGAATAATTCAGAAAGTAAAACAACAAATGAAATTATAAAAAAAACTGGAAAGTCAAAGCGTTGAATATCAAATACTTAAAAAGAACGAAGGAAGCAAATGTGGGTCAACAAAAAACTCAAAAGTGGCTGAGGAGCACTGGGTTGAAAGCTTAGACAGAAGGCCTAATTATTGAAGTTCACGACCAAAGGCGCGCAACCAGATGCTATCACTGTCACCTAATTAAAGATGGAAGTAACCCAAATTACAGGATCTGCGAAAATTATGATGAAACTCACGACCATATTATCTAAGGATATCCGGAACTAGCAAACAATGAATATCCCCACAGACATAACAAGGTAGCGATATATGTGCACTGGAAGATATGCAAGAAGCCCAAAATTGAAACTACAGAAAGATGGTATGACCACCAACCAGACACAGTTACCCAAAATAACAATGGAACTATCTTCTGGGACACGCCGATTCAAACTGACAGGGAAATAAAAGCCAACAGACCTGATATTGACATAGCAGTACCATCTGAGAGAAAACACCATCATGAAAATTATCGAGAAATTGTTCAATTACAAGAACTTGGAGATCGAAATTAACACGTGGGGAATGAAAACTGAGACTGTACCAATAGTAATCGGAGCAATGGGCCTCGGAAGAAAAGGAATGGTCAATTTTACTAACAGCGTCCTAGGTAACATCGGCATACAAGTTGCCCAGAAGATCGCCCCACTAGGAACATCGCATATGTTACAGTTTTTTGTGTATATGTATGTATATATAACTAGTGAGTTAGTCCAAATGCCTTGACTCGCTTTATAGTCTACCAATAGAAGGTTAACCAATCAGAAGACGTAGAATATTCAATCCGTCGTGTATAAAGGCGGCCATTTTGTTTACTCTATCCGAATGTCCAGTGCCAGCTGGCCAGGCGAAGAGGAACAGAAGGAAGAACTACGCTCTTGACCGGGATATCCACTGCTAAACTGAACTACGCTTCCCTACTGTCTTCGAAATATTCACTGCTAACCTCTGGATTCTATACTCAAAGACGACCGTCATGATGAATAACAGCATATACTAAGAAAAGTGCTATCAATTAAGTGACAATTCTCCTACAGGACATAAAGACCCTGGTTTGGACCCGATACAATCAGGAAACATAACATACATAAGTGTATATATATATATATATATATATATGTGTGTGTGTGTGTGTGTGTGTGTGTGTTTATGAAGAAGTATAGTCTTAAGTTATGCTATATTTATGGGATAAAGTGCTCAGTATCAGAGATAGAGCGTATGTAAATATAAAAGTGAACATAGAAGTCAACACTTAGAGACGATAGTCTGTTTCATGCTAGACGCAATCGGGCCTGACCATTGCGTCTAGCATGAAACAGGCTGTCGCCTCTAAGTGTTGACTTCAATATTTATATATATATATATATATATATATATATATATATATGGCCACTCGTATTCGAGGATACCCATCTACTAGGGCGGTTATCCAATCCCTATTGCAAACGCTTGCTCAGGCGCATTTGTCTTTATTCAACTTCAACTATGCTAAGTAAACCTTAGTTACAGTTTCTGGGAAAGAGCGTGTTATCTGCCGTGATCAACAATTTGAACAAGGCCAGTCTGCTCAAGCCCTCGGCCACGATGACTTTTGACTTCATTCTAGCACAGCTATCGACGGCCCGCAAGGGTTCCGTCTACCCAATTTCACTCAAAAAGCTTGGGTCAACCCACACTTTCCAATGGTGCAGCAAATTGGGATCAATCCCTCTAGTCCGATAACGTCAGAAAGTTTCCTTCCTGACAAATCGACCATGGTGAGATTCGATGGTCAGAATGCGAACGTTCTAACCACTCAGCCACGGGACCATAATAATAATGATAGGTACTAATAAAAAAAAATACAAAGGATATTTAACTTATTTATTGAAAGAATAGGAAAAGGAAATTTAAAAAAATGCTGATAGCATAGTAACCTAAAAGAATTTGTTTCTTAAAATTCTGCAGTTTACTAAAATTATATTTCAGATATTTTGATTAGTTATTTTGTTAAACATTTATATTTTATATTAATAATTGTAAAAAATAGTTCCGTTTATGTACTTCATATCATGCTGTTGATGTAAATTAAATATGTAAGCTGTCTGTCTGTAATGTACAATGATCCTTTATCATGAAGCACGAGGAATAATGAATGTTCTGGATTCAGAGTACTGTGTAGATGATCCAATAATGGAAGAATCATTGTATATTCTTGCCAGAATCACTGATATTATATTTCTCAGCTACTTCAATATTCACAAATAATACATCAAATAAATATTGTGTATCCAATTTGAGGGTCATGATCGATAGGCCTTACGTACATAGTGTTTTTATGTGAGAGGGAACAGGAGGGAGTCAGTTATCGTCTGCCTAATTTATGCGTATTTTTCGCACATTTTTCAGGATGCCATTTTGAAAGGAGATTGCTATAATGTGTCTGAATATGGAATATAGATGCTAGAATTTCTGCATGAAGACTTTGAAAAGGAAATGTTTTTTATTTATGTAAAAAGTATGGTGACTTGCCTAGAATCCAATAGACACGAAAGATATACAAAATTGCAGTTTTCGTTCAGTGAAAATATGGAATGAAACAAGCAATGCTGAAACTAGAAAACAAAACCAAAAACAAAAAAAACCACCCCAAAACAAGTAAAAAACAAGCAAAAAACATGGCTCAGCTTTTCCATTCTAGGTGGATAGTTAGATAGAACTGAAGAAAAACTGCAACAAAATTGGCTTAAGAACAAAATAACAGAAGACAAAAGACACTTCTACATCTCTACGGAATATGAACGGAGAGAAATAGATTGAAACGGAAGATGTTAATAAATGACTTCAACCACTTAATATACACAGGAGTAAAGTTGGTTACTGAAATGTTGCAAAAACTCCCTAATATTCACACACACACATACACGCAGAAACACACACATATACGCAAAACACACACTCACATACACGTAAAGACACACTCACATACATGCAAAACACACACACATAAACGCAAAACACACACACATACACACAAAAACGTACACAGACACGCAAAAACACACTCACATACACATAGAAATACACACGTACAAGCTAAAACTGACGCATACACGCAAAAACACACTCACATATACGTAAAAATATACTCACATACACACGAAAACGCACACATACACGCAAAAACACACACACATACACGCAAAAACACACTCATATATACGCAAAATACACACACATATACGCAAAATACACACACATCCATGCAAAAATACACACACACATCCATTCAAAAACACAATCACATACAAAAACACACACATACACATAAAAACACACTCATATACTTGTAAAAACACACTTACATACATGCAAAAACACACTCACATATACGCAAAATACACACACATATACGCAAAAATACACGCACATACACGCAAAAATACACACACATCCACGCAAAAACACAAAGACATACAGGCAAAAACGTATTCACATATACGTAAAGACATCAGTCATACACATAAAAACACACATATATACGCAATAATGCACACGCATCCACACAAAAAGACATTGACATAAACACTAACAACAACCGCAAGTAGAAGCAGAAGAAGTATGCAAAAGCTCGAAATAAAACGAGAGAAGGAATTAAAAAAATGATGTAAAGATGGGAACATGAAAAAAGAAGAAAAAATTAAAAAGATACAAGCGCCTGGTGAATCGACAAAATATAAATGACAACAAAAGGGAGAATCAGTTGGAATAAGAAAAAGAAATGATGAAAATACCGTAGCAAATGTATGCAGGCTTTAAAGAATTCAGAAGTAGAGAAATAATAGAATGTTTTAGAAGAATGAAACCGATTTTTATAGCCAGGTAAAAGGAGGAAGTAAAAAAAAAACAAAAGCAAAACAACTCGATGTATTTGACACGAATCCTTTCAGGAAATAACACAATAGAAAGACTTACTTAGTTGAAAAAAGAATGACGTGGGTTTGAAAACGGACAGGAGACTGAAGATCTAGACAATAAGAAGAAAAACTACAAATTAGAAGATGTCAGACTACAATTTAATCTATGGATTCCGGTTCAAGAAACTCACATGCGGAAAAATTGTATGGACACCAATCAACACCAGTGATTGGAGGGGAAAATGTTAAAGTTGTCCTGGGCACCGGTATGCCTTACGACCCTACTATACAAGACAAGAGGACAGGTATCATAATAAAAGAGTTTCAAAATTTTAGACATGAATTTCAAACTATAAAAGAAATACTAATTGCAAAAAGATCGCTTTTAAACAAAACCACTAGTCTAGTAATAATTGGAGCACTGGGAATGATTAAAAATAATACTTATTTAAGAAAATTAAGAAAATCCCAGGAAAGTTCTCACTGACATGTAAAATATGCTTATGAACACAACTCACATGCGTAGAAAAAATATCTCAAAATGTAATATGCTCAATAGCTTTCTAAGATAAACTTTCATTTACTGGAAGGCTGAGATCAAAGAATTGGTAATAATAATAATAATAATAATAATAATAATAATAATAATAATTCAAAGGGAGAAAAAAGCGACCAGAACTTAAATTGATCAAAAAATCAAAGAACAAGAGAAAAAAAAAAAGTGTATAATTCAATAGGAAAAAATCGGTATTGCAATAAAATGCCATGAGCAAAGGACACTTGTAACGTGACATACAGTGACAAATTAGGTGTCTTTGGAGGTGTCAAGTTCAAAGCCAAAACAGACGAGACTTAATAAATAATAAATGTTGGAGATGTGGAGACAGGTAAAATAAGTGAACGATGCAAAGTAAAATTCTAATGTATTTCGATGTTCAAACAGATCACTCAAGAAAATTCAAATTATTATTTCATCTTCTTTGCATCTTCTTTGCTACTCATTTTTAGTTTATATTTCTAGACAATTGCTTGCATGATGCAGTAGTATTTTTGAAAAGTTAATGCAAAAAGCAAAGTTTCCTAAGCGCAAGACATGCACAAATTTTGGGCGTTAAATTTTGCGTAGATTTTCTTTTTGCTTTAGTTTCTCCTGCAACATCACGTGTGACTTTCTCATTTCACCGAGAACAGAGACGAGATACGATGAAGCATGATACAGGCAAGAATGTCATCTATGACCTGACAGTTACATTTCCGAATAAGTCCATACAGAAAGAACTAACAGAAAAACTAAGACTGTATATAAAATGAGAGCAGTATTTCGTAATATTTTTTTTTCGAAACTCATCCTCTTATTTTGTTTTGCTGTTGGTAAAACTCTGGATTTTCAGTCAAAGTGTATATACTCTTCGTCCCAAAATTGAAATAGTTCTTGAAAAGAACGGAACTAGAAATCTACATGGCGGTACCCCATTTTTCATGGGCAGGACACGGGGTACTTTTGTCACAAAAGGCTTGATGATCAAGAGCGTATAACTGGGGGTGGTACAAACAGCGGCTCGTGAGCCACGTACAGCTCTTTGACCTTTAATATGCGACTAGTGGAAATATGTTGTTTGATCTCTGTTTTTCATCATAGTTAATATATTAGATTAAGCTAATGAACCTATAGTTAATTAGCATATTAAATACTCACAATATCGTTAAAAAACAATCATGAGTAAAGTTTTTGAAATTAATTTATATATATATATATATATATATATATATATATATATATATATATATATATATATATATATATATATATATAATGTGTGTATTTTGTGATTTGTGATTATAGAAACGAATACAAATTGTAAATTTGACCACACCTCATCTATTCAAACTGATTGAGAGGCCATGTTTTTTTTTATTATAAAAGTAACAATTTTCATTCTTTCTTTTTATCCTGTTTTTTCTTTTATCATTTTTATTGTGAAATCTCAATCTTTTTTCTTTTCTATTCTTTTGAAAATCATATTTCAGCTCATATGCTGAACCAAATTTGTTATGGATGCAGTGATACTAAGCTTTTATTTATGGCAAGGTGTTCTTTATTTAAGGCCATATCATTGTGCATCTTTGCTCAGAACTGGAGGCCTATCTCAATTGCCTTTTCTACTAGGTGCACCATTTTTCATCATAGTTAATGTAAAAGCTAAGAACCTATGGTTCATCTGGATATTAAATACACTTAATATAGTTATAACAATCATTAGTTAAGATTTTGAAAACATTTGATATATGTGTGTGTGTGTACTTTTTGATTACAGAAACCAATAGAAATTAATAGTTTATAAAACTGTGTACATGAATGAATGTTATTGCATACATGTCTTTCTTCATATTTATATAAAAAATATGTAACAAAAACGTGTAAATTTTGTTCATATCTTTCAAACATCTGAACTTTATTGTATGTGGTTATTACATTAAGCAATTTTGACCCCACCCTAGTCTATATGAAATTGACTGAAATGCACATTTTCCCTAGAAGTTCCCATTGTTCATTACCGTATTAAATACGCTCAATATAGTTAAAAATAATCATCAGTCAAGATTTCGCAAACATTTGGTGTATATATATATATATGTGTATTTGTGATTATTGAAACCAATACAAATTAACAGTTATTAAAAACTGCACCCATGAATAATTATTATTGCATACATGTCTTTCTTAATATTTATATAAAAATATTTAACAAAACGTATGTTATTTTTTTATTAAAAATTTTTATTTATGTTTAACGTTGTTATTTTATAGATAAAAAATGCTCTGTTTATGATAAACAGTATAAATGACGGTTCCGTATAGGTTCTATGAACGAATATTTTTATGAAAATTTTGACATTCAGGCCGGTAAATGTTATTTAATACTGTTTATCATAAACAGAAATCTATAAAATAACAACGTTAAACATAAATAAAAAATGTCTTTAATAAATAAAAACGTATGTATAAATTTTGTTCATGCCTTGTGGCTTTCAAACATCTGAACTTTATCATATCTGGCCCTTGCTTTAAGTAGGTTTGGCCACCCCTGGGATATAATATCTGATAATTCTGGCCATCTACTCTCCAATTTCTCCGCCATCTATGGTTCACATGCTAGCTATGCAAGAGTTATTTTTTGAAAATAAAGCATTTTCACTATTATTATGCTATTACTAAATGTATTCTCTCGTGCAATTATTGTTGATTTTTAGTAATAGGATAAATGAAAATATTTTATCGAAAAATTATAAATAAATGCTAATAAAATCCTTCCTTGCTGTATCTCGGTTCTGTCTGACACCGTGGTTTGATTTGTACACACCAGACAAGTGTTTTGAAGACAGATCTCTCGTTTCAAGATGATGCTTTTTAGGGCTTTCATCAAAAAAGAAAAGAAAACTGCTGTTCTCGAAAACCAGCCCAAAAGTGTGAGAATAAGTATTATGCAATATGATTAAATAATATGCCTTATTAAATAAATATATAAACAAATTTAAAGCATTCAGATTTGATGACATCTGTTTTAAAGCACTAGCAGCCACTAGTTTTTATTCATGATTTTAGAGCAACAATTATCTATCATTTAAATGTTTTACAATATATTTCTTTACAAAGTTGTCTTTTTAAAAGTGTCTCTTTGCCTGGGTTACAGATTTGAGTTAGGAACCAATGGCTTTTCTCAATACAATTTTCCTTCTAAAGAAGACTTTTTAAATTGTCTATTTTCTGAGGTACAGATATGACATACGAATGACAGCTGAAAATTTCCTAGGCTCACAAAGATATTCTCATGTATTGTAACCAAATGAGGTTTTTTTTTTATCATAATCCCCTTTACAGTCCACAAGCTTCTTCCATCTATGATGTAGTGCTTGGGTGCCATTGCTGAGAAACCTTTCATATTGTTAGCCAAAAAAATCATCAACAACAGGTATGACGTCATCATCATTGTGATACTGTTTCCCAGCCAAATGTTTTATCCTGTTGGGGAAGAGATGACAGATGGAACCATCTCAGGAGAATAGGACGGCTGATCAGCAAGTTCAAAACCACAGCAACCACTGAAACCAAGGAATTGTGTACTGGAGAGTTGTCCTGATGAAACAAAATCTCTTTCATCAGTTTTCTTGATAACCTTTCGTAACTGTCTCAGCAAGTTGACATAGTACTCTCCATTGATGGTGTGGCCCTTTTGAAGATATTCAATAAACAAATTGCCTTTTGCATACACTCCCCACAAAAAAAAACGTCAAAAAACTTCATATTAAATAAACATGTATTAATTTCAACTCTTCTTATTGATAACAGAATTGTTTCTTTACAGGTACTCTGGCATCTGAATGTTCAAGGAAGACTGATTATCCTGTTGGTTAAAAAGTTAATCAACAGCTGATATGACGTCATCATCACTGCAATACTGGGTCCCAAACAAGTGTTTTTTCATGTTGGGGAACAGATGATCGTCAACTCAGAATAGGAAAGGTGATGAACCAGTTCAGAGCCACGGTAACAGACAGCAACAATTGAAACTAAGAACATGTGCTGGATCATTGTCAGGGTAAAACAAGACCGCTTTCGCCAGTTTTCCTGGGTGTTTGGTTTTGATAGCTCTTCGTAACTGTCTCAGCAAGTTGGCATAGTACTCTCCATTGATGGTGTGGCCCTTTCGAAGATATTCAATAACAAAAATTGCCTTTTGCATTTCCCCACCCCCCAAAAATCTGCAGGCTGACTATGATGGAATGATGTTAGAGTTGTGAAATCTTGCAGGCATTAATTTCAACTCTTCTTATCAATAGCTGCATTGTTTCTTTCCAGGTACCCTGACATCTGAATTTTCAAAGAAGACAGATTATCCTGTTGGTTAAAAAGTTAATCATCAGCAGATATAACGTCATCATCACTGCGATACTGGCTCACAACCAAGGGTCTTTTCATGTTGGGGAACAGATGATCGTCAAATCAAAATAGGAAAGGTGATGAACCAGTTCAAAGCCACAGTGATGCACAGCAACAATTGAAACTAAGAACGTGTCCAGATTAAACAAGACCCCTTTCTTCCGTTTTCCTGGTGTTTGTTCTTGATAACTTTCTGTAAATGCCTCAGCAAGTTGGCATTGTACTCTACATTGATGGTATGGCCCTTTCGAAGATAGTCAATAAATACAATACGTTTTGCATCAACTCCCTAAAAAACTGAGACCATCACCTTCTTTCTCAGATGAAGAGAGGTGTTTCAACTGCTTGGATTGTGTCTTTGTCTCTGGTTCAAAGTAATGAATCCAACACTGGTCCTGGGTTAGGGAACGTGCATGGAAACCAGCTAGATCTGCCTCAATGTTAGATTTTTCCCGTGATGTGATCGCCCTGGTGCGCTTTTACGTGGCACCCACTGAGCAGAACCCTTCATGTGCACAATAGTCTCAAGTCCTTCACAGGAGATGCTAATAGCATTGGCTATTTTATTTAGAATCATTCACCTGTTATCTATCACCATGTGGTGAACACGATCAAACGTTTTCCTAAGTAGTGGCAGTTGCAGGTCGTCTAGATTCTGATTCAGCTTCAAGACTCTTCCTAAATTCACCTGCCTACTTTTGCACTGTTGAAAAAGATGGAGTGTTATCTCCTAATGTAGCAACTATGTTAACATGAATGTCCTTGGGGACTAAACCCCTTTTCTCTATGCACATAACACCATGATGCCAAATTTTACCAATTTTCAATCATAGATGCAACAAATTACAATTGAAGTCTTTGAACAGCCAGATGTCAGTTTACCTGAAAAGTATCAATAAAAAGATTTGAAATTAATGTATTCAAGATTTCACAGTTCCAGCATCGCTTCTTCATACCCAGCCTATGAACTTTTCAACCCACCCTCGTACAAGTGACTGTCTCATTAGCTATGTCTATGTTTTTATTAAAACTACCAGCCATAGATCGATATGTATTATATATGTATACTTGCAGCCATAGCCAGCTGGTCGACCAGAAAAAGCGTTCAATTAGAATGGAGCAAAAACAGCATCATATTTAGATGTAACAGAGTCTGTCTTCATCAATTACTTGAAATAATGCAGTTACTGATATAACATAAGTAGTCTGTATCTATTCAATCGAAGTTAGCCGAGGATATGAAGGAGTAAAACAGGCAACATGAAGACCCACTTAAGACTACAATTATTTTGGAGTGTTTGAAATTCAATTGTCAGTGTTCTACCAGGGATGTAAAAGAGGATACATTTATAAAAAAAACTGTTAAGTGTGATGAAAATTGATTGAAAGATCAACGAAAAATAAGAAAGAAACCTGTAAAAATCGCCATTTTTCTCTATTTACGCGGATTTTCACTGTATGGTTAACTCATTTAGCAAGTTAAATGAATGTTAAACAATCAACTTATTTGTCTATATTTCTGAGATGAGGTATTATGTACGTTATTTACATTATTCGGACTATTGTCCTCATCTTTGTCGCCATGTTTATTACAACGTTTCTACCCCAGTGAGCGAAATATAGGGTTAAGTTCGACATTCGAACCACTTAAAGAAGGCCGGAGCGTACAACGACCGAAACGTTGTAATAAATATGGCGACAAAAATGAGGACAATAGTCCGAGTAATGCAAATAATGTAATCAACTTATTTTTGGCTACAATTGAGTTTTTAGTTTAAAATTTGTGTTCAAATCAATATATGCTGAAATCGATTTTTCGCTTTTCGCGGTTTTTCACTAAACGCAGTAGCATAGAAATAAAAATGAGTTATCGATTAGCTCGTCATGATGTAAGTAAGCTACATACCGAGTTTGAACGAAATCGCAGGAAAAAAGTTGAATTTATCGATGTTTGATCGGCTTTATCGATTATTACATTTATTACACTAAGAACCTATGTCTTACATTGTACAATGTATGTGCCAAGTTTGTTCAAAATCGGTTGGATGGATCTCGAGTGGAAAGGTATCACACAGGCAGACAAATATATACAGATTTGTGTGTTTGAAGTGAAAACATCTGTGAGGCCCTCGCTGCCTGATCAACATTTGAATTTAATTTGGTGTCTTTCTTATGATGACAGTATAACTGGTCATAATTTTAAAAAAATCAAATTTACAGATTGTTCCATGTGGCGAAACATGTCTATCCTTCTAACATAAAACAAGAAAATAAATCGGTAATTTCTACTCATTCAATATATTTATGGAATACGATGTATTTCTCAAACTGGATCAAGTGCATGTCAAAATGTCAGAGGTTTGGTTTCCAAACTGCGTGGCATCAATTTAAAAAAAAAAAAAACTAAAAAAAAATCAAATGAAACCGATCAGAAGGCGTAACCTATGCAGAAATTATATATTCTTTGATATATATATATATATATATTATACAAAACTATCATCCAGTAGACGTTGAATTGTACACTACTCTGTTTTAATTTCTACCTATTATACTACACAATGAAACTAATTTCTTTTTCTGTGTTAAGAGTATTGAATAGAACTTTATCAATGCTTTACACATTTTTATTCCTATTCTCAAATGCAAATCAATAAACACTTGTAACGTTTGTTGAATAATGCAACTAGATGCAATGTAATGAGTGTTTGGCTCGACAAATTCCAAAACATTCAACTTTCCTTAAGGAGTTTCAGTCTTGCTTGCGTGTGCAAATTGCCAAAATATTCTCCCTTGTGATTTCAAATCGGCACAAGTCAACATTGGTCCCTATCACTAATACAGTACGCATTGGATATTTTCTAATATTATTACCATCTCCATAACTAAATTAAGGAGCAAGGAAGTTTAATTAGTTTATATAAAGGGGACGATTCTGTTTCATATACTTTTTTCCTGTAACGGAAAAAGAAATACACTTTTAACGGAAGTCATTTTAGAAGTCAGTTTTGTAAATTTAAAATTTGCTTTTCTATTTTGATAAAATAATCATTAGTACGCAATTTAAATTCAATCCGAAGAGGTAACAATGTGAAGAGGTTACTTTTTGAAATGCCAAATCTGTAATCTATATAAATAATTACGAATGTAAGTATCAATTGTAAGTGTCAGTGTATCACACTTTTTCAACTTTACTCCTAGAAGCCGTAACTCAGCATATCACGCCACTTTAGAATCAGGCTGACTCAGAGGGCAAAGTAAAAATATTCCGTATCGGATCTGGACCAGCAATCTTGAAATTGAGGATTCCCAAGTTTTCATTACCGTCATTGTTTTCGGTGAATTTTGTACACGCAATATTTTGCGACGAATTTTTTGTAAAATAACAATTTTTATAACTTGGAAATAAATTTGGGAATAATCGAAATTAATTGCAAAATCCAGCGAAAGTCACCCATGAAATAAGGATAGTTTTTTCAACGGAAAGTAAGGACCTACGTGCATCAAATTGTCTTTAAATTAATTGGCGGCAGAAGAATTATCGTTGAACTTTTAAAAGCTTAAAATATTAATGCAATTCTTAAATACAGGGATCCATTTTGAGTTCTTCCGTAGTTTCTTGTTGCCTGTCACATACGGCAGCAGTTTGCTTCACAAAAAGAAATTTCCGCCAACAGAGGATCAGATTGCAATCAAAAGAGCCAAGGCCGCTGCAGGGAGAAGAATGTTCCGTGCAAATGAAAACCCAGATCAAACGGCAGTCAGGATAGCTTTCAATGCTGAGAATATGCAAAGACTTTAAGACTCTCAAACTCCTGAACAAGGGAAAGGACCAATCAAGAGCTCTGTTATTCGGCTTATTGTTCTTTGGCAGAGGAACATAATAGTGAGCATCCAGTGAGGATCGAACTCGCTACTCTAATAACAGTTGGGCAAACTAGTTGATTAGCATTCTAATTAATCTGACACAAGGCCATAGTAATGTGGTAATGGGGATGAAATACACTGCACGAGGAAATTATTTATAATCAACCTAATATAAATGAGTACCTATAAATGTATGTATGGGAAATAGATAGATAGATAGATAGATAGATAGATAGATAGATAGATAGATAAAGAGTAAAGCAGGAAGGATAGATAGATAGATAGATAGATAAAGAGTAAAGCAGGAAGGATAGATAGATAGATAGTAAAGCAGGAAGGATAGATAGATAGATAGATAGATAGATAGATAGATAGATAGATAGATAGATAAAGAGTAAAGCAGGAAGGATAGATAGATAGATAGATAGATAGATAGATAGATAGATAGATAGATAAACAGTAAAGCAGGAAGGATAGATAGATAAATAGTAAAGCAGGAAGGATAGATAGATAGATAGATAAATAGATAGATAGATAGATAGATAGATAAAGAGTAAAGCAGGAAGGATAGATAGATAGATCGATAGATAGATAGATAGATAGATAGATAGTAAAGCAGGAAGGATAGATAGATAGATAGATAGATAGATAGATAGATAGATAGATAGTAAAGCAGGAAGGATAGATAGATAGATAGATAGATAGATAGATAGATAGATAGATAGATAGATAGTAAAGCAGGAAGGATAGATATAAATTACTTATGTATTTACGTTTAAAAGTATTAATTTATGCTTAGGAATAAATGAATTCAGCTGCGGACCAAATTGACTATTTACATTTTTTGTTTAAAATACAATCACTGATACTCATATAAACCTAAAAGTAAAAAACACAAAAATCTGAAAATAAAAAAAATAAAAATTTTTTGTTTCCGATTGTATATTTGTCAGAAAATTATGGAGTTTGGCGAATTGTATTAAGCTGTACATCGTCGGATTTGTGAAGATTAATAGAATTATGAATGAAGGCGCATTCAGATTTGGATTAATGAAAATAAAATAAATATCACGGATTTATTTTCAAACAAAAGAAAATTTTAAAACAATGTTCGATGTTATTTCTAACAGAAAAAAATTTCGAAATAAAGAAAGAGGAAAATTAAATTGTCCTTTGTAAGAAAGGCTCTACGTAGAATTTGGTATGTTTCGTAAATGCAGGAGCACCAATAATTTAATAAGAATTAAACATAAAAGATAATTGAAATGATGTCAAGACATATTATAGAAAATATACATTTTCAGAGAAAGAGGTAGGCAAAAAAAAAAAAAAGCAACACGGCAAGGATGGAAATTGATGCACCCTGCTGGTGAGTCCCAAAATGGACGAAATGGCCCTCCAGAGTTTTCGGCATGTGTGTGTGTGTGTGTCTTAAGGATTCTAGGAATTGTGTTGGAATGTGTCACGAAAAAATAAATGATTTCGTCTCTTCCTCTCCTGCTGTCGTAGCGACGGACACAGTCTCCACTTCTGTGACTGGAAAAAACTGCCCTCCTTCTCATTCCAGCCCTTTCCATAGAGCTTGGTAACTCACCTATGCAAAACACCAACAAGCCAGCTACCGATCACAGTTCCCGCGCCTGCCCACCTCCACTCGCTTTGGGGGTGTCAAGTTGACCGACCGACTCATTACAGGACTAGTCATAATGAATTATTATGAAAATATGTAAATCCCCAGATTACTAATCAGTTATATAAAACTATGTTAGTTTAATCTTGTAATGCTCTGGAATGATCGACTCGGTGATGGAAGTCGTTGCTCTTAGGACCAATCCTGTAGGTTATATCTGCTTGGATAAGTATCCCCAACGGTAATAAGATCAGCTGTGCTATTTTGTGTATAGTAACTTAGTTTCCTCTTCGCCACCGTGGCCTGGTGGCCTAGTGGTATGATGCTTGCGTTTTATCGCAACGGTCCGAGTTCGTTTCTGAGAGTCGCTAGGGGATACGTACTGTTGAAGAGTTTTTCTGCATGTGTTGGTTTATGTGTTGAGGAATCTTAAAAAAAAATTAGTCCGAATATAAATAATGCTAACACCTTTCCTCAGAAATTCTGACCAAACATCAATATTCGTCATTAAAATAGACTTATGAACAATATTTGGAAAGGATCGTCACCGACGATGAAAATTTGGTCAATGAAAGTTGCAACCGTTATACCCTAAAACAAGGATAGGACCTGAGATAAAAATGCTTTGTGTTTGATGTGATATCATTCATCTGTGAGATCTCATCGTCAACTGTAAGTATTATTTCAGATTTTTTAAGAAGAGAGTGAACTTCGCTGATCAGTCGTACAGATGTAATATTCATGCAGATATTCATTTGGACGGGGAGACAGCAAAAGACAGCAAAACCATCTGTTTGCTGGTGCTCTGCTTGTCGACTTCTCTGCCTCTGGACAGAGAGGAACATAGACAAGGCTATGTCAAAGGGTAGAATCTCGTTTGGGTAGATAGAGAGCTACCTGACCCCGTGTATAAGGAGTCTACGGCAGTTTTTGCCTGAGCTTAAGGGCTCGGAATCGCCGCCACATTAAAAAACTTCCCTGTTGGGTGGGTCTTTACCCAATACCGAAATGTTCATGCAGGAACGGACGCAGGAAAAGATTTTACGGAAGCTGCACCTCATAAAACGTTGTCATCCAATTTTACTCCATTGGCTTGTCACGTTTACAATTCTTTATAGAAGTTACTGATATGTTTCACCAATTATATAACTGAATTTGAATTTAATCATTGATTAATTTGTTTTCACGGCTTATCAACCCTTTGCTGGTTATTTAAAGTCAGAAAATATTTTTAGACTCTAAGAAATTTTTGAGATAATAGTTATTTACAAGTCCAACTAATTAACCCATAGCTGGGGAGAGAAGAGGTGGATTCATACTTTTCCCAAGCGTATTCTCGCGTAAGTGAATATAACGAACCCGACTGGAATTCGAACTAGTGTATCCAATTGACAATTCCAAGTCATTATCCATTACACTATCCGCACATCCAAGCCTAGAGCACCTGGTATTCCCAAGCAGGGTCAACGTTGCTGAACTTCGGTAATCGTACGAGAACCTGTGTTTAAGCGAGATATAGCCGTAAGCGAAATTAGAGTGCATACAGCACTTGGTTACCCATTTAGGTAATGTCCAGGCTCGATGTTGCTTAACTTCGGTGATTGTACGGGACCCTGTGTTTCAACGTGATATGGCTGTAAGCAAAATTATAGTGCATAAGCACCTGGTATTCCCAAGCAGTTACCCATCTAGGCTCTGACCAGGGTCGACGTTGCTTAACTTTGATAATCGTACGAGAACCTGTGTTTAAACGAGATATGGCCGTAAGCCGATCGTTGAGGGTGCGCGGATAATGTAACGTGGATATCGCAGTGGAAAATGGGATCGGCCAGTTGACTTCAAAATTCCAGGCAAGAATGTTGCATTTACTTTCACACTAATGCCATTAGGAAATGTATGAATCCGTATCTTAACTATTCACAGATCATATGGAAAATTATATTACATTCCCTGAAGTGAATGTCATAAAAACATTGATCATGAAGTATCAGTTGACTATGTAGTTAAAAAAGCGAAACTAATACATGTCACATCAACATTGGCAATTCATATTATGAAGTACGCTTGAGTAAATTGAAATTATGTATGTTAGAAATTTGTTTTCTGATTCAGATATAACTGTTGCTTCATGAACGACGCCATTTGTGAAGGCCATGATGTTGTTTACGCTTTCTAAACTATATATACCATAGTTACATCGCAAAAATATTGGTATCTTTGAAAATAAGTAGAATCAGAATTAGTTAACAAGACGTTTATATTAAAAGCTTTTTAAAGTAGCCGTCAACATGTGATATCATATCCGCCATGTTTCTCCTTTAAGGCGCCAAAACAAAGATATTTCTCTCGTGATTCTTCATTTGTTCGTTATAAGAAGTTAATCCCTAACGGCAAGGATATAATATAAATACTTAGATTTAAAATACGGATGCTGATTTTTATTGTAAATTTCAAAGGAGACATTTGACGCCATTATCTTTGGAATTATAAATATAAATGACAATAGGAAAACTGTAGTTATTGCTGACTCGTTTCGTCCAATGTGGACTTTCTCAAAGCAAAAAACGAAATGAATTTAATTAAAGAAAGTAACTAATAATAACAAAAAACAGAATGTTCTTAGCAACTGGAGGAATGTAGACAACGCTATTTGCATATTGGTAACTGAAAATAATGTTGGCGGATTCAACCATTTTCTTTTGATTTTACGATATTGTTGTGTGTGTTTGTTTGGGTAAACAAAAATTTTGTTAAGAAAGTGAAATAGCGTTCTCTAGATTCCTCCAGTTGCTAAGAACATTCTGTTTTTTTGTTATTATTAGTTATTGATGTGGACCAAAAAATGGGACCACGGAAAGAAAACACGGAACACGGATTAGAAGTAGGAAAGATATATTAAACAAAAAGGTTACAAAGATAGTGTAAGGGTAAGCGGAGCTTACTATGTGCTAGTGTCCAATATTGGTAGTCGTACGCGGCTGATACTACGGTATTAGAATACTCTCTCTCTCCTCCTCTTCTTCTTCTCTCTCTTAGAGTGTTATGTCACATACTTTATATAGTCCTGGAAGAGTCCATGTTGTAGGTATGTTACGGTCTCACAATAGTTACGTTCTTTAATTAAATTCATTTCGTTTTTGGCTTTGAGAAATTCCCCATTGGACGAAACGCTTCAGCAACTGTTACAGTTTTCCTGTTGTCACTTATATTTATAAATATTGTCTTTTCTACAGGTTAACTCTGAGAAATTTTCATAAAAGAATATAGGGAAAATTATGTGTCTATCTATAAACGGTGTAAAAAAGACATTGATATGGTTTGGCGCCAACTTTCGTTTTCCGTCCATATGAATAAATGCGAAATTGGAGCTCACTTCTCCCACGAATTCTGATTTTTAAGAGGTCCCAAATCTACTTTATAGTAATTTGGTATTTATTCGCCCCCTAGCACGAAGTTGCGTCGAGACGCAAGGTCGGTTTAATGTGAAGAGACCGAGCTCGTACACCCGGGCTAGGAACAAAAATTTCCCGAGCACCCGCAACCGTCTCTCTGGTGCAATGAAACGGTGCAGCCTCGGGCAGTTGTTCCCCAGGGCTAGGCATCTCTCAGTCGGAATGTTGCTGACGGAAATGTCTCTGAGCTCACCCTGCTCGAAAACAGACACGCAATGAAAGATGTTACATACAAGCCCCGATCTCTCTCTCTCTCTCTCTCTCTGGTGCAATGAGAAGGCGCGGCCTCGGGCAGCTTTTCCACAGGGCCGGCACCTCTAAGTATAATTTTCTTCAGTTGCAATTCTGTCGTTTGACGGAGCCGACCATGATCGCACTCTGCCCAAAGAGAGAGACGAGAGGATACATAAAGTGTTACAAACTCTCGAGAGAAATTTACACACATTTATTTGCACATACTCTGTCTCCTCATTAAGACGAGATGCGACACAAAGTCACTTTTTAAGGTAGGGACCCGAGCGCGTACACACGGGCTAGGAATAAATTCCCAGAACCCCAGCAACCGTCGATGAGAGATAATAAATAAACATGGTACAAACTACTCGAGAGCAATTTATATTTACTTAACTACCCACGAGTTCAGGTTGTGACACAAGGTCGGTTTAATGTAGGGAGACCTACGCGTACTAAGGCGTAACAAAAATTGCCATACAGACCCCCGCAACCGTCGGTTGCGCTGTGCTCTCGGTGCGACCACCGATCTCTCTTTTCTGGTGCAATGAGTGACCTCCAGGGCTGGGCAGTTCTCAGTGTTACAGTTTTTGTGTATATATATATATATATATATATATATATATATATATATATATATATATGACTAGTGAGTTAGTGAAAATGACTTAACTCCCTTTATAGTCCACCAATAGAAGGTTAACCAATCAGAAGCCGCCGAACATTGTATCCGTCGTGTATAAAGGTGGCCGTCTTTGTTTACCCTACCGGAATGTCCAGTGCCAACTTGACAGGCGAAGATGATAGAAGAACTACGCTCTGCTACTTTGCTGCGATATCCACTGCGAACCTGAACTACGCTTTCCTACTGTCTCCGAAATATTCACTCCTAACCTCTGGATTCTATACTCGAAGACGACCGTCATGAATTTGTAACACTCAGTATAATTTTCCTCAGTTGTGAATCATTCCTTTGACGGAGCCTCCCCTGATGACACTCTGTCCAAGGACAAAAAAGCAACTAAGAGATTAGTTTTTAAGGTGGATACCCGAGTGCGTACATCCTAGTCTGGAACAAAAATTTCCCTCAGCCCCCACAACCGTTGGTTGCGCTAGCCTTGGCGCGAGCACCGATGTTCCTTCTAGAGCAATGAGAGGGCGCGTCCATGGGAAGCTGTTCCGCATGCCTGGGTACCTCTAATTATAATTTTTCTCAGTTGCGTTTCTGTGCTGCGGGGACTGCTGGCAATTTTTGCTCCAATCCCGGATGTATGCGCTTGGACCCCCCACCATAAAAAACTGACCTTGTGTCACAACTCGTCTTAGTGTGGAAGAAAATTAAATACCTCGTGTGTAAAACGTTCTCTCGAGTGGTTTGTAACACATCTATTTATCATCTTTCAGCTCCATCAAAGGACAGAGTCGCAACTGAGAAACATTTTAGTCCCCACGTTAAAAACCAACTTTGTGTCACAACCTGACTCAGACAGCTGGCTTAAGACAGAGAAGCAACTGAGAGATGGTAATTAATGTGTCACAAATCACACATGAGAGTGGTTTACACACTAGGTATTTACTCTGTCTCCCCACTAAGATGACTTGTGACACGAGATCTTTTTTAAGGTGGGGACCCGAGTGGGTGCACCCGGGCAAGGAAAATTTGCCCGCAGTTTCGACACTGTCCTTTGACGAAGTCGCCCCTGAATGTACTCTGCCTAGAGACGTGAGAGATGATAGATATTTACTTGACGCCCCCCTCCCCGAGTCAGGTTGTGGCACAAGGTCGGTTTTTAACGTGTGGACCCGAGTGGACGTGAAAGATGGTTAATATTTGTGTTATATATTATCTACTGCTAGATGTTATCACTTTTCAGGTTTAAATAATTGTCATATTGATTTTAAAAAAGTATATTTCTTTAATTAACTATCGTTCATTACTGTTCTTTTATTAAAGGGTTGTTTTGCTTTCCATATAAAAAAAATGGTTCTGTTTAGGAATATTTAAATACTATGGTAAAACCTTTGCAATTTGCATTTTACTTGACCTTCAACAAGTTGGCATCTATTTGTAAAACTTTCCTTAACTATAACAAGCCTGTCCCCATCCCTGTTAATTCATCTGTCTTTACAGTAAATTCTTTGGAAAATATATTGAACACCCACAACCATTTCAACATTACCTAAATAGTGAACATTAATTCCACTGAAAAACAACTAATTTTTCCTAGAAATATTACCAGATAACGAGCGGGAAAATCATGCTAGTTTCAAATAAATGTCAGGTTTGAAAAGCTGAATTGCGTGCGAGGCAGATGACTGCTCGTTGACCCATTGAACAGTAATTATAAAATCTAAAAATTAATGCTGCATATAATTTCTGATTACGCTTTTTTGACTGTGTAATCTAAGCTCAGTTAAGGCCAACGCAGAATATGTAGCGCCACGCCTCATAATATTTTCAACTAATTCTAAAAAAAAAGTTTATAGTGTTTTATCTTTTTCTTGAGATTTTATGCGTTTTCCTGTCTTTTCGCTTCTGTGACCAAATGCGCTTATTAATTAACGACTTTTCCACTTTATTCCATTCCCACCTCCTCCTCCTCTTGCTTCTACTCTCGCTCCTCCTCCTCTTCTTTTCTTCTCAACCTTGTTCTATTCATACCACCTCCTGTTCCTGTTCCTCTATCTTTTTTCTATTTCTCTTCATTCTTCTTCTTCTTCTTCTTCTTCTTCTTCTTCTTTTCTTTTTCTCTTCATTCAAGAAGATAAAAAGGATGAGAAGAATAACACGAAGGAGGAGGAAGAGGAGAGTGATGAAAAGAAAATAACGATTAGAAAAAGAAGGATAAGAAGGAGGAGGAAGGTCACGAGAAGAAGAACGATTAGAAAACGAATAGAAGAAGAAGAAGGGGCTTTTTCTTCTTTTCTTTGCACACCCAACCCAGTTCTGCGGAATCAGAATCAATGTTGAGTTTAAGTAAGCGATTGAGCCAATTGGAGTAAAGTACGATGCAGATTTAAATTTTTCCCACTTTTTTTTGCATGCTAGCATGGTAGTTAACATTCGTGTCAGTCAGCTGTTGGCTCTCACGCTGGCCAATAGAATCTTCCTTCCTATTCGTGGCAGCCAGCTATAGACTCTTACTCTGGCCAGTAGAAAATGGCCGCAAACTACATGAAAACTGCCGTAAAAGCATGAAAAAATGGATTATTTCCGCTATCGATGGAGTTGGGAAATGCAAAGTCGGTCTTGGCCTTCCCACTAACTTGGAGCAGCTGCATGCAAATTTTGTTGCATTGTAGGTTAATGCGTCTTTAAAATATATTTTAGAGAAAGTAATTCGCCATTTTATATCATTAACTTTACTAATCTATTTTTGCATGAATGATTCATTGTAGTATAAATTGAGCTGCCCCACAAATTTGATATGTATATATATATATATATATATATATATATATATATATATATATATATATATATATATATATAAAATTATAATAAATTATACTATATATCTATATATACATATACAGTATAATTTGTTATAATTTGACATTAGTTATTGACTAAAAGTCCTCTTTAGAATAATCCCTAGCAAGTACAATTTGGTATTATATATATATATATATATATATATATATATATATATATATATATATATATATATATATATATATATATATATATATATATATATATATATATAGATATATATATATATATATATGGTATAATTTGGTATTACTTATTGACTAAAAAATCCTCTTTTTGAATAATCCCTACCAAGTACAATTTGGTATTTTATATATACGTACAATAATTTATTTATATATATATATATATATATATATATATATATATATATATATATATATATATATATATATATATATTAAGAAATGGACAAAGTTCGACAATTTATTAAAGACATTTTTATGTTTAACATTCTTTTTTATAGATACAAGTATTTAAGTAAATGCTCTGTTTATAATAAACAGTATTAAATAACATTTACCGGCCTGAATGTCCGGGCAATTTTTATGCTTTCCAGTGGTCCAATTATAGCCGTTTGAAAGACACTTCGGATTATGGGTCTTTGAATGCCTGGGTCATCATTTTAATAATTGAAGCGGATTTGGGACGCATTGTCATGCCAGGAATAATAGCAGAGCGTACGGATCCACAATTTGGACTGTTGGGAATCGTTTATTACCAGCACGAAGACAGAATGACGTGCCTCCAGCAAGACTTTTTTTACGCATTCAAACCCAAGCAAGGCGGGAAGCCACTACTAGCACACAAGGGGTTACAGAGAGTTGGATCGAGTGCAAAGAGAAGTGATAGAGGAAAGGATGAAGAGAAGGATAGGGGATAGGTCAGGGCATCTGGAGATGTCGATTGACATTATATTTGAATAGTTGAAGATTATTGCTATCAGGGAAACAAGAAAATGGAAGGCAGTTCCACAGGTTAGATGATGAAGCCATGAGAGATGAAGGTATTGGAATAGAAGAGATGGCTACATTTAACATTTTCGACGGTGAAAGGGTGAGCCTAGTAGAACGCTTAAATTCATGAAGTTTGGGAACCAGCGAAAGCAGCTCATTGAAGCTGTTACTGTGAAAGTATTTGTAAAAAAGACAGAGGGAGGCAACGGCACGTCTGTGAGAGAGCGACTGCAGACGAGATGCCAGATCAGGGCCAATTACATTGCATATCCCTACAACGCAATGCTACTGCGCCAGTCTCCAGTGGCGTTGTTAAGACGTTCACTTTGCGGTTCGAATGAACATTTGTAGTGTTCATTGATGAAAGACGATTTCGCCTTTATGAAAATGATTTCCATGTGCGATGAAGACCTGGGTAGAAATATATTCAACACACAGACTCTTGGTTTGATTTGGTTTGGTTTACGGCATATCGACCTCACTGGGATATTTAATGCCGACAAGATTTTTATTACCGGTAACATTTTTTCAAAAATGTACTGCTGGTAATATTATTTTTCCAAAAATATATAGCTAGTATTATTTTTCTTTTACAAAATGTACTGCTGGTAATAATTTTTCCAAAAAAGTATTGCTGGTATTAAAACCTATTTTTATACTTTCATAGTGTTTGACCCCTTTTGTAGGGTTAACTATTTGCTCATTGCTGGGACTCTGACAGGTGCTAACAATCCCGATTTAGGATGAATTTGGAAACACTAGCAATTAAGAGGGGTTTCCACGCTCCCCTAGATCTCTTGATCAAAGGCCTTGATGTCGGATTTTGTTTATCGTCTTACCCAGGACGACAGACTCTTGGTGTTGAACAATGAGCAACAAGATGTCCGCCCAGGATATTTTTTCAACTCTTGCTCGAGGCATTCCTGCAAAAGGGAATGCAGTCTGCTGTTCCAAAAGGAGAATGCGTCTCTGCATGTTAGTTGTGCTACTCATTTATCTTCTGCAACATGTTACACAGCATATTTATACCTGTCAGTCATTGAATATGGATGGACATAAGAAGATGAGAATTCTAGACTCGTTCAGTTAAGCCATCAGCAATTCTTTCTATTCTAGGAACACTTGCAAGAGGAATTTATCACCACCTGTACTGCCGTTTTCATGCGAGAATACAGTCCTATGTAAACGCCCAACCATTATATTTAGTGTGAGTAAATCTGACGAGAATTCTTCTTGTGTATATACGCATGTTTATGTATAGATGATTATACACTGTAATCCACCTACTAACTTTGTCGTGAGATATTATTTTCATTCACGGTGTAACTACACACACACACACACACACACACACACACACACACACACACACATATATATATATATATATATATATATATATGTATATAAAAGTGATCATTGAAGTCAACACTCAGAGGCGATAGGCTGTTTCATGATAGATGCAATCGTCAGGCCGCGAATGCTAAATTTTTCCTCGGCTATTTATATATATATGTTTAGTGGGCATGGTGGGTAATCTATTCTGGTGGTTATTTTTGCGGGAGTGGTTGTTTGTTTATTCATATATATGTATGTTTTCTATAGGTTATATATATATATATATATATATATATATATATATTTATAGGTTATATATATATATATATTTATATGTTTTATATATATATATATATATATATATATGTGTGTGTGTGTATGTGTGTGTGTGCATGCATGTGTCTGTGTTTGTGTAGCAAAACTGCAAATTCTGTTCGAAAAACAATAATGGCATTTGTATTTTAGCACCAAGTGCATTTGAACTCACTATAGAGAACAAAAACATTATTATTGTCTACTAACTTTCATGTTACTTCGCCACCCCCTACCCCTCAGTTTGTTTTAATCATTTTCTTTTATATTATAGTCGGGCGTACATCTTTGTGATTAAGCAACAAGATCTGCAATATTTGCTTCAGTAAATAACAGAATTTATTTTCTAAGTTAAAATAAAATGAAATTGATTGATTTTTTACGACTTATCAACCGTTTGCCGGTTATTAAAACTGTATCTTGCATTAACACATTTATCTGAAAAAATTTTTTTCCTGATATAAAATCTACCATTTAATCCATAGCAGGGAGAGAGGAGACAGCTTCATACTTTTCGCATTGGTATCCGAGACAAAATAAAGAATTGTCAATATAAGACTATATGCAAATTTATCAACTTGGCCGAGTCTATGTTTAACTATATCATTCATAATTATTTATTTCTCTTTTCATCATTTTCTTTTTTTATTATTTAGTTTATTTATCTTGCTTTTTTTAAAAAATTATTTAGTATTTTAATATTTATTTATATTTTATTTGGTTCTGTTATTTCGTATTTATTGCTTATTTTCTTTACTTTTTATGAATTTTATGTATTTTTGTCCAATTTAGTAATTCATTTAGACAATCAAGTGACAACACATCAATATTTCTCCGATTTTAATAAAGAATTTCACATCGGCCTCGGATTTTTTCTGTTTTACGAACAATGTTCGTTTAATTATTACTTGCATTATTTGCATTGTTCGTACTGTTGTCCTAAACTTCATTGTCATATTCACAACGTTTCGGCCTCTATATCTCTGAGATGAGGTATTATGATTATTTACTTACTCAATGAAGATGAGGATAACAGAATCGAACCCTTTATTTTTCCACCGGGGTGGATTGTTCTAGTTCCACGTGCCATGCCTCTTCCGGATGTCTCAGTTATTTCCCTTTAGCTCAACTCTCCAAGTTTTGGTTCACCACTGCTGTGACATGGTATTGAACTCACAACTCTTTGGGTCTAGTCACGAGATTTAACCAATGTTCTTATCCACTGGGCCAGGTGTTCTTGAGGAAGGCCGGAGTGTGCAACGACCGAAACGTTTGGAATAGGGCAATGAAGATGGGGATAACAGTCAAAATATTATAAATAATGCAAGTAATCATAATACCTCATCTCAGAGATATAGAGACTGAAACGTTGTGAATATGGCAATGAAGATGAGGATAACAGTCCAATTAATGTAAATAATGCAAAGTAATCATAATACCTCATCTCAGAGATATAGAGACTGAAACGTTGTGAATATGGCAATGAAGATGAGGATAACAGTCCAATTAATGTAAATAATGCAAAGTAATCATAATACCTCATCTCAGAGATATAGAGGCGGAAACGTTGTGAATATGGCAATGAAGATGAGGATAACAGTCCAATTAATGTAAATAATGCAAAGTAATCATAATACCTCATCTCAGAGATATAGAGACTGAAACGTTGTGAATATGGCAATGAAGATTAGGATAACAGTCCAATTAATAAATAATGCAAAGTAATCATAAAGTAATCTCAGAGATATAGAGACTCGTTGTGAATCTCAGTCCAAGATATAGAATACCTCATCTCAGAGAAACGTTGTGAATATGGCAATGAAGATGAGGATAACAGTCCAATTAATGTAAATAATGCAAAGTAATCATAATACCTCATCTCAGAGATATAGAGACTGAAACGTTGTGAATATGGCAATGAAGATTAGGATAACAGTCCAATTAATGTAAATAATGCAAAGTAATCATAATACCTCATCTCAGAGATATAGAGGCGGAAAGAATATGGCAATGAAGATTGAAACAGTTGTCAGAATATAGAGGCGGAAATGAAAGCAATGAAGATGAGGATAACAGTCCAATTAATGTAAATAATGCAAAGTAATCATAATACCTCATCTCAGAGATATAGAGACTGAAACGTTGTGAATATGGCAATGAAGATTAGGATAACAGTCCAATTAATGTAAATAATGCAAATAATCATAATAACATCTCAGAGATATAGAGGCGGAAATGTAAATAATGAAGATTAGGATAAATCCAATTAATGTAAATAATGCAAAGTAAATACCTCATCTCAGAGATATAGAGGCGGAAACGTTGTGAATATGGCAATGAAGATGAGGATAACAGTCCAATTAATGTAAATAATGCAAAGTAATCATAATCACCTCATCTCAGATAACAGAGATATAGAGACTGAAACGTCATTGAGATATAGAGGTGGGAAATGAATAACAGTCCAATTAATGTAAATAATGCAAAGTAATCATAATACCTCATCTCAGAGATATGAAAGAATTGGCAATGAAGATAACAGTCCAATTAATGTAAATAATGCAAAGTAATCATAAACCTCATCTCAGAGATATAGATCGGAAACGTTGTGAATATGAAGAGAGGATAACAGTCCAATTAATGTAAATAATGCAAAGTAATCATAATACCTCATCTCAGAGATATAGAGGCGGAAACGTTGGAATATGAAGATTAGGATAACAGTCCAATTAATGTAAATAATGCAAAGTAATCATAATACCTCATCTCAGAGATATAGAGGCGGAAACGTTGTGAATATGGCAATGAAGATTAGGATAACAGTCCAATTAATGTAAATAATGCAAAGTAATCATAATACCTCATCTCAGAGATATAGAGGCGGAAACGTTGTGAATATGGCAATGAAGATTAGGATAACAGTCCAATTAATGTAAATAATGCAAAGTAATCATAATACCTCATCTCAGAGATATAGAGACTGAAACGTTGTGAATATGGCAATGAAGATTAGGATAACAGTCCAATTAATGTAAATAATGCAAAGTAATCATCTCTCATCTCAGAGATATAGAGACTGAAACGTTGTGAATATGGCAATGAAGATTAGGATAACAGTCCAATTAATGTAAATAATGCAAAGTAATCATAATACCTCATCTCAGAGATATAGAGACTGAAACGTTGTGAATATGGCAAGAAGATATAAGAAGTAATCATAATACCTCATCTCAGAGATATAGAGACTGAAACGTTGTGAATATGGCAATGAAGATTAGGATAACAGTCCAATTAATGTAAATAATGCAAAGTAATCATAATACCTCATCTCAGAGATATAGAGGCGGAAACGTTGTGAATATGGCAATGAAGATTAGGATAACAGTCCAATTAATGTAAATAATGCAAAGTAATCATAAATCATCTCAGAGATATAGAGGCGGAAACGAATATGGCAACGAAGATTAGGATAACAGAATAATGCAAAGTAATCATGAACCTCATCTCAGAGATATAGAGGCGGAAAGTTGTGAATAATGAAGATTAAATAACAGTCCAATTAGTAAATAATGCAAATACCTCATCTCAGAGATATAGAGGGAAACGTTGTGAATACAATGAAGATGAGGATAACAGTCCAATTAATGTAAATAATGCAAAGTAATCATAATACCTCATCTCAGAGATATAGAGAGAAACGTTGTGAATATGGCAATGAAGATTAGGATAACAGTCCAGTAATCATAATACCTCATCTCAGATATAGAGGCGGAAACGTTGTGAATATGGCAATGAAGATTAGGATAACAGTCCAATTAATGTAAATAATGCAAAGTAATCAATACCTCATCTCAGAGATATAGAGACGGAAACGTTGTGAATATGGCAATGAAGATTAGGATAACAGTCCAATTAATGTAAATAATGCAAAGTAATCATAATACCTCATCTCAGAGATATAGAGACTGAAACGGAAACGTTGTGAATAGAGACAAATGAAGATAACAGTCCAATTAATGTAAATAATGCAAAGTAATCATAATACCTCATCTCAGAGATATAGAGACTGAAATGAATATGGCAATGAAGATAGGATAACAGTCCAATTAATGTAAATAATGCAAAGTAATCATAATACCTCATCTCAGAGATATAGAGGAAACGTTGTGAATAAATGAAGATGAGGATAACAGTCCAATTAATGTAAATAATGCAAAGTAATCATAATACCTCATCTCAGAGATATAGAGACTGAAACGTTGTGAATATGGCAATGAAGATGAGGATAACAGTCCAATTAATGTAAATAATGCAAAGTAATCATAATACCTCATCTCAGAGATATAGAGACTGAAACGTTGTGAATATGGCAATGAAGATTAGGATAACAGTCCAATTAATGTAAATAATGCAAAGTAATCATAATACCTCATCTCAGAGATATAGAGACTGAAACGTTGTGAATATGGCAATGAAGATGAGGATAACAGTCCAATTAATGTAAATAATGCAAAGTAATAATAGTAATCATGATATAGAGGCGGAAACGTTGTGAATATCAATGAAGAGATGTAAATAATGCAAAGTAATCATAATACCTCATCTCAGAGATATAGAGACGGAAACGTTGTGAATATGGCAAATGAAGATGAGGATAACAGTCCAATTAATGTAAATAATGCAAAGTAATCATAATACCTCATCTCAGAGATATAGAGACTGAAAGAGACTGAAACAGTCCAATTAATGTAAATAATGCAAAGTAATCATAATACCTCATCTCAGTGAATATGGCGGAAATGAAATGGCAATGAAGATTAGGATAACAGTCCAATTAATGTAAATAATGCAAAGTAATCATAATACCTCATCTCAGAGATATAGAGACTGAAACGTTGTGAATATGGCAATGAAGATTAGGATAACAGTCCAATTAATGTAAATAATGCAAAGTAATCATAATACCTCATCTCAGAGATATAGAGGCGGAAACGTTGTGAATATGGCAATGAAGATTAGGATAACAGTCCAATTAAGATATGTGAATAAATAATAGATAACAGTCCAATTAAGTAAATAATGCAAAGTAATCATAATACCTCATCTCAGAGATATAGAGACGGAAACGTTGTGAATATGGCAATGAAGATTAGGATAACAGTCCAATTAATGTAAATAATGCAAAGTAATCATAATACCTCATCTCAGAGATAAGAGACTGAAAGTGAATATGGCAATGAAGATTAGGATAACAGCAGTCCAATTAATGTAAATAATGCAAATAATAATACCCTCATCTCAGTGATATAGAGCGGAAAATATGGCAATAATAGGGATCTCATCTAAGAGATATAGAGACTGAAACGTTGTGAATATGGCAATGAAATGAAGATTAAGGATAATCTCAGAGATATAGAGTCCAATTAATGTCCAAAATAATGCAAAGTAATCATAATACCTCATCTCAGAGATATAGAGACTGAAACGTTGTGAATATGGCAATGAAGATTAGGATAACAGTCCAATTAATGTAAATAATGCAAAGTAAATAATACCTCATCTCAGTGATATAGAGGCGGAAACGTTGTGAATATGGCAATGAAAGATTAGGATAACAGTCCAATTAATGTAAATAATGCAAAAGTAATCATAATACCTCATCTCAGAGATATAGAGAAATGAATATGGCAATGAAGATGAGGATAACAGTCCAATTAATGTAAATAATGCAAAGTTAGAGTGAAACGTTGTGAATATGGCAATGAAGATTAGGATAACAGTCCAATTAATGTAAATAATGCAAAGTAATCATAATACCTCATCTCAGAGATATAGAGGAAACGTTGTGAATATGGCAATGAAATTAGGATAACAGTCCAATTAATGTAAATAATGCAAAGTAATCATAATACCTCATCTCAGTGATATATGGAATATGGAATGAAGATTAGGATAAACAGAGATATAGAGTCCAATTAATGTAAATAATGCAAAAGTAAATAATACCTCATCTCAGAGATATAGAGACTGAAATGTTGTGAATATGGCAATGAAGATTAGGATAACAGTCCAATTAATGTAAATAATGCAAAGTAATCATAATACCTCATCTCAGAGATATAGAGGCTGAAACGTTGTGAATATGGCAATGAAGATTAGGATAACAGTCCAATTAATGTAAATAATGCAAAGTAATCATAATACCTCATCTCAGAGATATAGAGACGGAAACGTTGTGTTGTGAATATGGCAATTAAGTAAATAATGCAAAGGATAACAGTCCAATTAATGTAAATAATGCAAAGTAATCATAATACCTCATCTCAGAGATATAGAGACGGAAACGTTGTGAATATGGCAATGAAGATTAGGAAAATAACAGTCCAATTAATGTAAATAATGCAAAGTAATCATAATACTCATCTCAGTGATATAGAGGCGGAAACGTTGTGAATATGGCAATGAAGAGAGGATATCCAATTAAGTAAATAATGCAAAGTAATCAAACGTTCATCTCAGAGATATAGAATGAAACGTTGTGAATATGGCAATGAAGATTAGGATAACAGTCCAATTAATGTAAATAATGCAAAGTAATCATAATACCTCATCCAATGAATATGGCAATGAAGATTAGGATAAAGTCCAATTAATGTAAATAATGCAAAGTAATCATAATACCTCATCTCAGAGAGATATAGAGGAATGAATAGCAAGAAGATTAGGATAACAGTCCAATTAATGTAAATAATGCAAAGTAATCATAATACCTCATCTCAGAGATATAGAGGCTGAAATGAAGAATATGGCAATGAAGATTAGGATAACAGTCCAATTAATGTAAATAATGCAAAGTAATCATAATACCTCATCTCAGAGATATAGAGACGGAAACGTTGTGAATATGGCAATGAAGATGAGGATAACAGTCCAATTAATGTAAATAATGCAAAATCATAAATCATCTCAGAGATATAGAGACTGAAACGTTGTGAATATGGCAATGAAGATTAGGATAACAGTCCAATTAATGTAAATAATGCAAAGTAATCATAATACCTCATCTCAGAGATATAGAGACTGAAACGTTGTGAATATGGCAATGAAGATGAGGATAACAGTCCAATTAATTAAATAATGTAAATAATACCTCATCTCAGAGATATAGAGACTGAAACGTTGTGAATATGGCAATGAAGAATAACAGTCCAATTAATGTAAATAATGCAAAGTAATCATAATCAGAGTAATCATAATATCATCAGAGATATAGAGACGGAAACGTTGTGAATATGGCAAGAAGATTAGGATAACAGTCCAATTAATGTAAATAATGCAAAGTAATCATAATACCTCATCTCAGAGATATAGAGACTGAAACGTTGTGAATATGGCAATGAAGATTAGGATAACAGTCCAATTAATGTAAATAATGCAAAAGTAATCATGGCTCATCTGATATAGAGACGGAAACGTTGTGAATATGGCAATGAAGATGAGGATAACAGTCCAATTAATGTAAATAATGCAAAGTAATCATAATACCTCATCTCAGAGATATAGAGACTGAAACGTTGTGAATATGGCAATGAAGATTAGGATAACAGTCCAATTATTAATGTAAATAATGCAAAGTAATCATAATACCTCATCTCAGAGAATCTGAAATGAATATGGCAATGAAGATTAGGATAACATCCTAATGTAAATATAGTAATCATAATACCCTCATCTCAGAGATATAGAAACGTTGTGAATATGGCAATGAAGATGAGGATAACAGTCCAATTAATGTAAATAATGCAAAGTAAATAATACCTCATCTCAGAGATATAGAGACTGAAACGTTGTGAATATGGCAATGAAGATTAGGATAACAGTCTGTAAATAATGCAAAGTAATATAATACCTCATCTCAGAGATATAGAGACTGAAACGTTGTGAATATGGCAATGAAGATTAGGATCCAATTAAGTAAATAATCCAATCTCAGAGATATAGAGACTGAAATGAAATGGCAATGAAGAAGGATAACAGTCCAATTAATAAATAATGCAAAGTAATCTCATCTCAGAGATATAGAGACGGAAACGTTGTGAATATGGCAATGAAGATTAGGATAACAGTCCAATTAATGTAAATAATGCAAAAAGTAATCATAATACCTCATCTCAAGAGATAGAGGCGTCCAAAATGTAAACAATGTGAATATGGTAAATGAAGATGAGGATAACAGTCCAATTAATGTAAATAAATCATAATGCAGATATAGACTGAAAAAAGTAATCATAATACCTCATCTCAGTGATATAGAGGCGGAAACGTTGTGAATATGGCAATGAAGATTAGGATAACAGTCCAATTAATGTAAATAATGCAAAGTAATCATAATACCTCATCTCAGAGATATAGAGACTGAAACGTTGTGAATATGGCAATGAAGATTAGGATAACAGTCCAATTAATGTAAATAATGCAAAGTAATCATAATACCTCATCTCAGAGATATAGATCTGAAACGTTGTGAATATCAAGAAGATATTAATGTAAATAATGCAAAGTAATCATAATACCTCATCTCAGAGATATAGAGACTGGGGAAACGTTGTGAATATGGCAATGAAGATTAGGATAACAGTCCAATTAATAAATAATGCAAAGTAATCATAATAATCTCAGAGATATAGAGACTGAAACGTTGTGAATATTAATGAAGATGAGGATAAAGTCCAATTAATGTAAATAATGCAAAGTAATCATAATACCTCATCTCAGAGATATAGAGACGGAAACGTTGTGAATATGGCAATGAAGATTAGGATAACAGTCCAATTAATGTAAATAATGCAAAGTAATCATAATACCTCATCTCAGAGATATAGAGGCGGGAAACGTTGTAAGAATATGGCAATGAAGATTAGGATAACAGTCCAATTAATGTAAATAATGCAAAGTAATCATAATACCTCATCTCAGAGATATAGAGACTGAAACGTTGTGAATATGGCAATGAAGATTAGGATAACAGTCCAATTAATGTAAATAACAAAGTAATCATAATACCTCATCTCAGAGATATAGATTGAATATGGTAAATGAAGATTAGGATAACAGTCCAATTAATGTAAAATAATGCAAAGTAATCATAATACCTCATCTCAGAGATATAGAGACTGAAACGTTGTGAATATGGCAATGAAGATTAGGATAACAGTCCAATTAATGTAAATAATGCAAAGTAATCATAATACCTCATCTCAGAGATATCGTTGTGAATATGGCAATGAAGATCTGTAAATAATAAGAAATGAATAGGCAATATTAGGATAACAGTCCAATTAATGTAAATAATGCAAAGTAATCATAAAATCTCAGAGAATCGTTGTGAATATGGCAATGAAGATTAGGATAACAGTCCAATTAATAAATAATGCAAAGTAATCATAACCTCATCTCAGAGATATAGAGGCGGAAACGTTGTGAATATGGCAATGAAGATTAGGATAACAGTCCAATTAATGTAAATAATGCAAAGTAATCATAATACCTCATCTCAGAGATATAGAGACTGAAACGTTGTGAATATGGCAATGAAGATTAGGATAACAGTCCAATTAATGTAAATAATGCAAAGATCATCTCAGAGATATAGAACGGAAACGTTGTGAATATGGCAAATGAAGATTAGGATAACAGTCCAATTAATGTAAAAATAATCAGAGATATAGAGCGGAAAAGTAATGAAGATTAGGATAATACCTGTAAATCAAAGTAATCATAATACCTCATCTCAGAGATATAGAGGCGGAAACGTTGTGAATATATGTCCAATTAATGTAAATAATGCAAAGTAATCATAATCCTCATCTCAGAGAAGAATATGGCAATGAAGATTAGGATAACAGTCCAATTAATGTAAATAATGCAAAGTAATCATAATATCTCATCTCAGAAAGATATAGAGATGAGGAAACGTTGTGAATATGGCAAATGAAGATTAGGATAACAGTCCAATTAATGTAAATAATGCAAAGTAATCATAATACCTCATCTCAGAGATATAGAGGCGGAAACGTTGTGAATATGGCAATGAAGATGAGGATAATGAAGATCTCAGAGGATAACAGTCCAATTAATTAAAATAATGCAAAAGTAATCATAATACTCATCTCATCTCAATGAAGAGATATAGAGTAAATAACAAAGTAATCATAAACGTTCTGAATATGGCGTTGTGAAATGGAAGATTAGGATAACAGTCAAAGTAATCAATTAATGGCGGAAATGAATATGGCAATGAAGAAGGATAATCCAATTAATGTAAATAATGCAAAGTAATCATAATCCTCATCTCAGAGATATAGAGGCGGAAACGTTGGAAATGAAGATTGTCCAATTAATGTAAATATGTAATCATAATAATATTCATCTCAGAGATATAGAGGCCGAAATGAATATGGCAATGAAGATGAGGATAACAGTCCAATTAATGTAAATAATGCAAAGTAATCATAATACCTCATCTCAGAGATATAGAGGCCGAAACGTTGTGAATATGGCAATGAAGATGAGGATAACAGTCCAATTAATGTAAATAGAAAAAATAATATGAAATGAATATGCAATGAAGAAGTAATCAATTAATGTAAATAATGCCTAATCATAATTCCTCATCTCAGAGATATAGAGGCCGAAAACGTTGTGAATATGGCAATAGAGGAATAAATAAGCAGATAATCATTTAATAATATTTAGTTTGGTCAACTGTTTGTAATTTTTCGATTTCACTTTTTTTTTCCTGAAGACAGTCCAGAATAATCGTTATTCCAGACGTATCGTTGATAGGAGTAACGGTGAATTAACCAGCGGCTCGACTGAAGAATCGGATGCCTTTTCGAATAATTTCTTCTTTTTTTTTTCCTGAAGACTCGCCTAAGCGTATATTACGCATGTCACATAATTATCGTTATTCCAGATTTTAAGTTTTTGGCATACTTGAATTGGTCGTTGTAATTTCTTCATCTTCCGATGAGACAGGAGTCAAAGAAGAGTGAGTTCAAGACCGGTTAACAGTGGAGAACTTTCAGAGGAATTGAATGACATCCATTAAACATGGAACTCAAGAACAGACATCAGTGAGCGAAATATCGTTCAGGACAACTGCCGAAACGTTGTAAAATATATGGCGCCGTACTTTGCCTCATCTCAGAAATATAGACAGATATGAAAGGCCGAAACGTTGTAATAAATATGGCAACAAAGATTAGTCCGAATACCTCATCTCAGAAATATAGACAGTCAGAAACGTGGTAATCCGAATAATGTAAATAGTGTAATAAATCATCTCAGAAATATAGACAGATACTGAAAGGCCGAAACGTTGTAATAAATGAGGACAAAGATGAGGACAATAGTCCGAATAATGTAAATAGTGTACATAATAACCTCATCTCAGAAATATAGACAGATACTGAAAGGCCGAAACGTTGTTGAGGACAACGATGAGGATAATAGTCCAGATAATGTGAAAGGCCGAAAAATAATGATGTACATAATACCTCATCTCAGAAATATAGGACGAAAGGCCGAAACGGAAACATAAAAGATAATACCTCTCAGAAATATAGACAGATACTGAAAGGGAAACGTTGTAATAAATATGGTAACAAAGATGAGGACAATACGAATAATGTAAAATCTTCACCTCTTACCGAAAGGCCGAAACGTTGTAATAAATATGGCAACAAAGATGAGGACAATAGTCCGAATAATGTAAACTAATTCATCTCGCGCAGAAAAAAAATGGGAAAAAATAATAAATATGGCCAAAGATCGTCTGGCATCAGAAATATAGACAGAAAGATACATGATGTACATATGTCATCTCAGAAATATAGACAGATCTGAAAGGCCCGTTGTAATAAATATGGCAAAAAAGATGAGGACAATAGTCCGAATAATGTAAATAGTGTACATGTCATCTCAGAAATATAGATACTGAAACGAAACGTTGACAAAGATGTAAATAGTCTGGTGGAACTGGTGGGGTTGATGATTTTGCAGATTTTAACTTCAGAAATATAGACAGATTGCATACCATGAGGACAATAGTCCAGATCCAATATGCATACTTGAATTGCAACAAAGATGAGGACGTTCTGAATGTCAAAATAGACAGATACTGAAAGACTATTTCATTCTATTTATTTTCTGGAAGAGATTCTCAATGACACATAGGACAGTGGATAAAGGCGTTGGCGACAGGACCCAAAGAGAGTGAGTTCAAGACAGGTTGAAAGGCCGAAGTGGAGAACTTTCAAAGAGAGGGATAATTAAATAGGAGATAACTGACATCCATTAAACATGGAACGTGGAACCGAATAAGTAAACAGTCTACATCAGTGAAAGCGCAACAAAATAAAGCGTTCAGTTCGACATTCCAACCACCGTTGTAATAAATATGAGATGAAGAGTCCGAAAAGCGTACAACAGAAATATAGACAGATGCCGAAACGTTGTAAAAATATGGCGACAAAAGATGAGGACAATAGTCCGAATAACTGAAAGGCCGAAAAATAAAATGCAACAAAGATGAGGACAATGTCCTCATCTCAGAAATATAGACAGATACTGAAAGGCGAAACGTTGTAACAAATATGGCGACCGAAAAGATGACGACAAAGAGGACAATAGTCGGAATAATGAAAATAGATACTGAAAGGCCGAAACGTTGTAATAAATATGGCAACAAAGACATCATCTCAGAAATAAATATAGACAGATACTGAAAGGCCGAAACGTTGTAATAAATATGGCAACAAATATGAGGACAATAGTCCGAATAATGTAAAAATAGTGTACATAATACCTCATCTCAGAAATATAGACAGATACTGAAAGGCCGAAACGTTGTAATAAATATGGCAACAAAGATGAGGACAATAGTCCGAATAATGTAAATAGTGTACATAATACCAGAAATATCATCTCAGAAAAATATAGAAACAAAGATACTGAAAGGCCGAAACGTTGTAATAAATATGGCAACAAAGATGAGGACAATAGTCCGAATAATGTAAATAGTGTACATAATACCTCATCTCAGAAATATAGACAGATACTGAAAGGCCGAAACGTTGTAATAAATATGGCAACAAAGATGAGGACAATAGTCCGAATAATGTAAATAGTGTACCTCATCTCAGAAATATAGACAGATACTCATCAAAGATCAATAGTCCGAATAATAAATAGACAGATACTGAAAGGCCGAAACGTTGTAATAAATGGCAACAAAGATGGCAACAAAGATGAAAGGAAACAATAGTCCGAATAATGTAAATAGTGTACATAATACCTCATCTCAGAAATATAGACAGATACTGAAAGGCCGAAACGTTGTAATAAATATGGCAACAAAGATGAGGACAATAGTCCGAATAATGTAAATAGTGTACATAATACCTCATCTCAGAAATATAGACAGACACGGCACAGACTCTGTCTTGTGTTATTGTATTTACATGACAAGTCTCAGATAGTTTCTATAATTGCCAGTAGATCAGAGAGTATTCGATCTCTCGGGCATGTTTTTTTTTTTTATATTCAACTGTTTTGTTTCCCTTCGGTTATCATGTAAATCTTATTTGGGGATTTTCACTGAACTAACAACTAACACGTCTCCTCCTGAACGATTTCGCATTTTTCTCAATCTTATTGATTTTAGCAAAACTATTTGTTTTCTGATAATTTCTGGAGGTTTGCAGTGGCTATCAGCAGGATTTCTCAATGCTACAACAGTAACCCAACTCTTAGGTTGGTCTATGTATATTACTTTGAAAATGGTACAGCCACCTGTATCTGAGGATGCCCGTCTGCTCGGGTGGCTAGCTAATCCCATTTTCAGACGCGTGCTCAGGAATATTTGCGCTTGTTCAACATCCACAAAGCCCACCTGTGGTTTATAAGTGATGTGGACCCAAAGTTGGGACCACGGAAGGAAAACACGGAACACGGATTAGAGGTAAGAAAGATATATTAAACAAAAAGGTTACAAAGATAGTGTAAGTGTAAGCGGAACTTACTATGTGCTAGTTTTCAATATTGGTAGTCGTACGCGGCTGATACTACGGTATTAGAATACTCTCTCTTCTCCTCTTCTTCTCTCTCTAGAGTGTTATGGCGCATACTTTATATAGTCCTGAAAGAGTCCATGTTGTAGGTATGTTACGGTCTCACAATAATAAGGCAACTATGCTGACTGGAACTAAGTTACAATTTCTGGGAAGTGCGCGTTATCTAGAGTGATCAACAAAGCCAGTGCGGGTTTAGTCTACCAAATTACACTCACAATGATTACGTCAACCCAGGTTATGGTTTTCAGGCACTTTTTAAAAGTGATCGCTTCCTCCAGACTTTCTTGACAAATCAACCCTGGTAAGATTCGAACCAAGAAAGTGAACGTTCTAACTACTTGACCACGTGACAATATACAGTGTGTAATTATAGATATAATTAATATTCATATGACTAAAAACTTTATTTTTAATGAGTACACCTGTGTGAGTTGGTATCACCGATTTTTTCTTAATCAGTGAAACAAATAACAACTAGATCGACCTTAATTTCACAGCTTAAGATAAAAGGAAAAACAAAAACAAAAACAAATAAACCAGCTTATGTTTGGTCTTAATTCCTGCTCAGATTTTTAAATTTTTAGTCTCTTTACAAAGTTCTTTAGAAGGGTTCCAAACGCGCCTATAATGATCGTGACAGTCAATCTTTTTTATTTTAGAAAATTATTCTTTAAATGTTTAACTATTTTTACAAGCTTTCTGTGGTGAACAGTTAAGTAGAAGCAAGCGAGTCAGAGTGACTTGCATTTGGCGCAAAGGAAAAGTTTTTTACCTCAAAACACGACACATAGCAGTGGCATTTTGTTCCTAGAAAATGGCATAAATCTCCCCTCCTCACATTGGATTAATTTGTAACGGTGGCTTTTGTACAGCTTAGCGTGGTTTGAACAATAGCAAGTCGTGTGCTGATTGGTTGAACTGGAGGATGCCATTTAACTGGGTAACTAAGGACAAAAGCGAAGTACGCTAATTGGTCAGTCGGCCGTGATGTTACTATTATAAAAGAGGGCTGAAACAGTGAAAAAAAATAACGATTTTTACAATAGTTTTGTCTTGTCCAGCTAAGTTTTCCCTGGCGAGGAGGTTTGAACAATTACGTAGAAGCAAGCGAGTCAGAGTGGCTTGCGTCTGGTGCAAAAGAAAATAAGTTCCTTCCCTCAATACACGACACATAGCAGTGACATTTTGTTCCTTAAAAAAAATGCCATGAATCTCCCCCTCTTCACATTAGATTATTCCAAAAGTGTATATTCTGTAATGATGGATTTTTTACAGCTTAGCGTGGTTCGACCAATAGCAAGTCGTGTGCTGATTGGTCGGACTGGAGGATGCCATTTGACTGGGTAACTGAGGACAAAAGCGAATAACGCTAAATGGTCAGTCGGCCGTGGTGTTGGTATGATAAAGAGGGCTGAAGCAGTGAGAATCGGTGGCAATTCTACGGGGTGGGTTGCAGAAGGGCCTAGTGCCTTCCCCCGACCGCATTTTGGCTGGCCCACGGTTGGCCCCCTCACTTTTCTGAGCTTAAAAAATTTATGAAACTGATCAGTCCCTGATTTTGATAAGATTTGATCTTCAGTACTTTTTCCCAAAGTGTTTTCTTTTTCATTTAGTTTTTTTTTTATTATATTCACATCTACGAAGATCAGGCAAAATAAGGACACATAGTGACCTTTTTAGCGGCGACGATATCTCTGACTACGTATAATACAAAAGTATTTCTAGTATAGCGATATCAATATAAAACTCTTATAACCAAACCCATCCGCTACAAATTATCCGGTTACCGACTATACCCCGAGTCCGACCATTCAATAAAGCTTACATTTTTGAAGCTAGTAGTAGGGTAAATTGACTCTGCTCTTTAAGAAATAAACTTATTTGAATTTTGATGTAAAGTAATTTACATTAACTTGGTATTTTAATTTGGGTTTATGTCAATCCAGCTGCCTTATTTGATGTTTTGTTTCTGGGTCATGGAGAAATTATATTAATTAAATTATTTTCTTATTTCAAAGTAGGTTCTTGATCGTATGGCCGGAGTTTACCGAAAATATAGATTCATTTTTTAGCTGATTTTTGTACGTCTCTAATGCCCACAGCATTTTCATTGATTTCGCAGAATTATTTTATTTTCGCAATTATTTTTTTTTTCTTGCCTTTATTTTTTGTGCTTCGAAACAGTTTCGTAAAGGAAAAAAGAATCAGAGCAGACAAATTACACTGTTCTGCTAGTATTGACATTAGTATTAACCCTTTGATTTTGTTTTGAAGTTAACCATTCTTGTGATCCAACAGCTTGAGAGTAGAAAAGAGGGAAGAATAAATTAGAACTCCCCTACTATGAATGAAAAGTTATTCCGTTTAATTAAGTGAAGTAACAGATTTATACTAAAAACCATTCTTAACTTTATACGATTGTGGTGTATGATTGTAGTATGAAAATGAAAACGCTGCTTGAAATTTTCTCCCTCCTCCTCATAGAAATCTCGACCCCCAAGTGCCCCCACACTTTCAGAGTTCCAGAATTGCCACTGGTGAGAAGCGTAAGGATTTTTACGTTGGTGACGTGTGTGGGAATTCAAGAACGACGGATTAAAAATAAAAGGTAATGTTTTACGAGCGACGACAGAGGGACACAAGTTCATTTATGCTACACTTTCGTTTTCCCTGTTTATCTTGGCGATCAGCTGAAACGGTGATATCAACTATCAGATATGTCACTTTGCATTTGTTGACAAAGGTTAATGAATTTATATGTTAACATCATGTGTCTGGTGTCTTTTGCTGGACACCAACTGGTAACAAGTCACTTTAAAACACTACGACATTCTAAGAGGAAGGATGATTGCTATTGAATATTTTCAAAATATAAATCTGAGACCCGAGTTCTTTTCAGATATCTCTATTCCTGAAATAATTACTCCTTTCCAAAACCAACATACATGACTATAAAAATGCTAAAACGTTAAAAGAGATTAGTTAAAACCTTTCTTAATGCTTAAAATTTATATTTATTATTATTATTATTATTATTATCATTTGATCTGGTAATACAGCAAATTTAGCAGGAGATAGAACAAAGTACCAGCTGTCTCCAACCAGAGTACTGAAGTAGCATACATAGACAACATCTATCTATCTATCTATCTATCTATCTATCTATCTATCTATCTCAGTCTCTTCATGTCTGTCAATCTATCTACCTGAGTCTCTTCAGTTCTATATATCCGAGTTCATCTATCTACATATATATATATATATATATATATATATATATATATATATATGTGTGTGTGTGTGTGTGTGTGTGTGTGTGTGTGTGTGTGTGTGTGTGTGTGTGAAAAATATATAGAAAATAGGAAAGAACTCGTTAGGAAAATAATCCAAAGTTCTTTAGTATTTTTTGTTATTACTTTTTAAAAAATAGTGCTCGATACAAAAGTAGTAGAGCATAAATATAATTATTTATTCAAAAATTTTGGAATCAAAAAAAATTCGCTTGAAGATGGAACAGAGCTTAGTACTTTGATTCAATTTAATTCAAATAATTATATTGAAGTCTTCAGCTCTTGTTTTGAAACATGAGAACTCTTATGTAGCGTGTTGGAATAATATTTTTAAATAAATAATTATATATATATATATATATATATATATATATGTGTGTGTGTGTGTGTGTGTGTGTGTGTGTGTGTGTGTGTGTGTGTGTGTGTGTGTGTACGTATTTGCTCTCATCTTAACTCTGTGGTCCATTGGGACAGTCATATCTAACACATAGAATATCCTTTTTCATTGTTTATGAATAACAGATCCGGTCTTTCGCTTCAATAATATGATCAGCCTGGCTATCAAAGTTCTAGGCAATCTTATTCTTTTTATTTTTACGATAACCTCCGGTTTGTTCTGGGTAATTCCTTTCTAGGATTGGACACAAGTCGTTTGTACAATTCCCATTCTGTTGAGTCTATTATTATTATTATTATTATTATTATTATTATTATTCTCTTTCATCTCAGCTTTAGAGATGTAAAGCAGCCATTTTTGTTCTGCTGAATATCAGTTTGCTGCCTACAATCTCAGATGTTCAACGCAAAACACAGGGTCCTTGCTGTTTCTAATAATTAGGACTTTTGTAGAGTTCTGATCTGGATTGATTTTAATAAGCCATTTATGAACCTGTTTAGAGATAATACCTAAAACCCCGATAACCGTGATTATCACAATGTCACCTCACGACAATACCAATTCCTCTACATTTTCACAGATTTAGTTCCTGGTATATGACCACTTTACTCTTTCTCCTTTTCAAAAAATCGAGCGTCAAAAGGACATGACATATCTGTAATTTTGTCAAATCTTCTCGTCTTTTCAAAATCTTGTTTAGAGCATTTCAATAACTTCAGGTCTTAAATGACATCGTCTTTTTCGTTTCTCGGTACTTTTCTGGTTTAGGCCCATACCACTTTTCTGTGTGTTCTTCTTCATGAATTTTACACAGTTGCTAATGAATGAACTGGGTAACTATTATTATTATTAATAATAATAATAAAGCTAACAGCCCAGACATTGTTATTAGAGACCACAAACAAAAAAAGTACCTCCTTATTGATATGTCAGTACCTTCAGATCGCAATGTATCTTTGAAGATATTCAAAAGGCTATAAAAATACAAGGACCTTGAAATCTAAATCTAAAAAATGTGGCACATGGGAACATCAACAACCCCTGTTGTAATTGGAGCCCTAGGATTGAAAAGATTCCAGTAGACTAATTGAAGGGATTCCTGGAAGCCCATGCCTTAAAGAAATACAAAAAAATTGTTCTCACGAGTACAGCTCACACCTTACGAAGGGCTTTATCTATGTAATTTTTTTTTTGTGTGTGTCATTTGAAAATGTCATGATTCCATTTCTAACATTAGGTCTCTGAGCGGTACCCGGAACGAAATGTATACACACCAGAAATCGAAGGAAATATAATAATAATAATAATAATAATAATAATATGAAGATAAGGAAACTAGAAAGAACGAAAGGAAAACCAAGTGAAAGGAAAACATAAACTTATAAACAATAAATAGGTGGAGGGTGTGGGTGAAGACGAAAGATATGAAGAGTCATGTAGTGAGGTATCAAGTGGCAATGAACCAAATATTCATATGAATGTTAAATCTCTCTCCGCAGTCTTATCCCATTTTTCTGTTTTCATGTTCATGAATCGTCGCCAATGAATAACCTAAGAAATTGTTGTTGTTATTATTATTATTATTATTATTTATTTTCTTTGATTTCTGGCGTTTACACGTTTCTTTCCGGATCCCGCCCAGGGACCTAAGGTTAGAAATGGCATTATGACACTTTCCACTGACAAAAAAAAAATAAAAAATTACATAGATAAAGCCCTTCGTAAACTGTGCGCTGTACTTGTCAGAACAATTTTTGTATCTCCTTGAGGCATGGACTTCCAGGAATCCCTTCAATTAGTCTACTGCAATCTTTTCCAACCAGTCCTAAGGCTCCAACTATAACAGGGATTATTGATGTTCCCATATGCCACATTTTCGAGATTTCTATTTCAAGGTCCTTGTATTTTGACAGCGTTTTGAATATCTTCAAAGATACATTGCAGTCAGCAGGGACTGCCATATCAATAAGGAGGCACCGTTTTTGTTTGTGGTTTTTAATAACAATATCTGGGCGATTGGCTTTGATTGTTCAGTCAGTGTGTATTGTGTAGTCCCATAGAATTGTAACAGGTCCTATCTCCTTATTATTATTATTATTTGCATTCTAACTGTTCCTTTAATTAACGTGCACACTGCCGCTTTAATTTCGTACTGTTTGTCAGAAAATGCAAATAATGAATAAAGAAACAAAAATAGCTCGCTATCATCTTTTACACCTGCTTTTTCTCTTCTTTAAAAAATGTTACTTGTCAACAAATACATAGCAATAATGACAAGTCATGAGCCCTAGCAACATTCACTACTACTACTACTACTACTACTACTACTATAACTACTCATAGCAAGTACTTTAATGTTGATAGCAAGTCTAGCGGTTCATCTCGTAAAGAAAATATTTGCTTATTTGATTAATTCTTTTGTCGCGCCTGACAGATTTCAACACGTTCTTTTACATTTATTATTGTCTACAACCACCTGTCTGTTTGTGTACCTTTAAATCCGCAATATTTAAGGGTGAAAATGATTTTTGTTTATCGACACTTATTTTTTCAGCTGATGGCGTAAAATAAAAATGACCATTTTGCTTGTCAATTCCACTTCTCTTGTTTTACACCTAAACAATAGATAAACAACTCCTCCTCTTCTCACTTTGACAATAGCTTATTATTTATTTCTATCATTTTATTTTTAGACTATATACAAAATTATTATGGATATGATCAGAACCAAAAATACGCATAACAATAATAATTATCAAGCAGTTATATATAAAATAAGTTGCCAGAACTGTTCCTCATATCACTTGGAGAATCTTGCAGGAATTAAAAAAAATGTATCTATGAACACAAAAGGGATCTTATACAAAAGAATGTATCAAATGCATTAGTTATACACAGAAATAAATTCAACTACAACTATGATTTAAAGAATTCCACACTTATTAAACTTCTTGAGAGTTCTGCTATCGAATCTTATCAAAATATAAATATGTGCCATGCTTTTTTCTTCCAAATATCCTCATTCCTGAAAGAATTATTACTTTCCTAGGCCAACAGACTATAAAAATGTTAAAAAATTAAAAGAAAACTGTTAAATTCATAACCCCATGTTATTTAAAATATATACCATATAAATTAACCCCAAATTAATACAAAATTAAATTCTAATTTGCGATAAAAATTCAAGAATATCATTTATTCAATTTCGTTTATTAGACATTAAAATTGTGTCACTTCGCGTCCTGCATAGCTTGCCTGACTTATGGCTAACCTCATGAATATTTATGGGCATTTTCAAATATCAAGTCATCCCATAAGGTCTGTCCGAATTTTGAATAAAGAAAACAAGTGACAAAATGTTACATTTAATTACAGATTCTATCAACAATGTATTTTCCCTGATTATCTATGACTTTCTTCCATATATTAACAAGCTTACTAATTCCATTATAGTAAAATTCTTTTGGCTTTGATACGAAGAACTCAAAAATGTCAGTTTTAACCTCTTCCTGTGTTACAAAAGCTGTTTCTTCCAAATGATTCTGTAAGCTACGAAACAAATGGTAGTCTGAAGGAGCAAGATCGGCAGAATAAGGTGGATGAGGAATTTTCTCCCAACTAAGTTCTTCGATCTTTTGTGACGTGATTCTTGCTGTGTGGGGTCGCGCATTGTCCTGATGAAACATAACCCCTTTTCGATTTACTAGAGCGGGTCTTTTTTCCTCAAAGCTTGGTTCAAACGCTCTAATTGCTGACAGTATATTTGAGCATTAATTGTTGCATTCGGTGGTAAGAATTAAAAGTGGATTATTCCTTGGCGATTCCTCCAGATTGAAAGAAGAACCTTTTGCCCATGATATTCCCTTCTCGACTGTGGCTAGGGTCCTTTCCGTTTACCAAGCCACTGTTTACGACGCTTAACATTTCGATAATAGATTCATTTTTCGTCGCCAGTCACAAGTCTATCCAAAAAAGGTGAAACAAGTTGGCGAGAATGGAGAGAAGAGCAGATGTCAACTCGGGATTTGAGGTTGTTTTCAGACTATTCACGAGGCACCCATTTTCCAAGTTTAGGAACTTTTCCAAGTTGTTGAAGATGACGATGAACAGTTGTATGGTTTGAACTGAGAAGCACTGCCAATTCCTCAACTGATAAAGCAGAATTTTCTTCAAAGGCTGCCCTAAGAAGCAAACTCAACTGGACATCCGGTTCGATCTTCATCTTCAAGGGTGAAATCTCCACCTCTGAATTTTGCAAACCATCTTCTGCAAGTTCTTTCATTCACACATTCCTCTCCATAAAATGAGTGAATGTTTCTAGCCGCTTCGGCTGCTGAGTTTCCTTTCTTGAACTCATAAATCATTATGTGCCTCAAATGATTCTTGGGTACTTCCATGTTAGCAGGGTTTTAATCAAACAAAATTTAAATTTATTGTTCTCTGAAATAAAATTTGATCAGTTTAAATGCATCTAAACATAAAAATAATGTTCAGCTCCATTAGACATTATAAAATACTCTTTAAATTTCGTTCATTTTAACAAAAAGTTAAAATTCGGACAGAACTTATGGGATGTCCTGATAGAAGAAAAATTGAAAACATATTTGATCTTCACTATTTACATTTTTTTGATTATTGTCCTCATCTTTGTCGCCATATCTATCACAAGGTTTCGGCCGTTGTACGCCCCGGCCTTTTTCAGGTGGTTGGAATGTCGAACTGAACCATTTATTTCGCTCACTGGGGCAGACTTCTTCTAGTTCCACGTGCCATCTTTAATGGATGTCAGATATCAGTTATCTCCTGTTAATTTCCCTCTCCAAGTTCTCCTCTGCCTTAACCGGGTATTGAACTCACACTCCTGGAGAAGGCCGGAGCGTACAACGGCTGAAACTTTGTAATAAATATGGTGACAAAGATGAGGACAATAGTCCGAATAATGTAAATAGTGTACATAATACCTCATCTCAGAAATATACATTGATATTTGATCTTCTATGTAAATACGTGTTACAAAATAAAATATAACGTACTTTTCCTTTTGTCTTCATATATATATATATATATATATATATATATATATATATATATATATGGGCACGTAGCCGAGTTAGAACATTCACATTCTGATCATGAGACCCAAATCTCGCCATGGTCAATTTGTCAGGAAGGAGACTTCCTGATGGTATCGAACTGTGTCCGGCACTTTTCGAAAATGACTGAAAACCATATCATGTGTTGACCCAAGCCTTGTGTGTGGTTTACACTGCAAAAATGCTGAGCAGATCTTAGTTACAGATTAGGCAAATCATTATAGTAATTCAATGAGTCTAGAAAGCCGTTTCGTCTTATTTTGGGACTCATCAGTAGGGCGCATCCACTATTGAGATTCGAACCTGATAAAACGCAAGCTTCATGTTAACTGTACCAACTTTCCTCGATGACGAAGAAGAAACTGAATAGACTCGATATAAAGCCACTACTCACAAATTCTGTGGTGATACTCATCCAATCATCCTTATCTTTGTTGCCATATTTATCAAAACATTTCGGCAGTTGTACGCTCCAGTTGGAATGTCGAACTGAATCCTTCATTTCGCTCGCTGTTTCTAGTTCTACGTGCCTAATGGATATCAGTCCACAGTTATCTCCTGTTAATTCCCCTCTCCAAGTTCTCCACCAGGTATTGAACTCACACTCTTTTTGGGTTCTGTTACTGAATCTAACTAACGCCTTCATCCACTGTGCTTGAGGACATCTTTCTATGAATTTTTGTGTATTATAAACCTGATGTCTTCAGTATCATTTCTTTACCAGTGCTCATATTGCAATTTGGCTGTTATTATTGGATGTTTTTACCAGAGCTCATATTTCGATTTTCGTTGTTGTTATTGCTTTTCTCTAGCACTCCTTATTACTGGTTCCCATATTGTATTCATTTCTATGCTTGGTCGGCTCAGGAGATTTTTGTGGCCTAGCATATGAGTTGATTCCTTAAGTTTACGAATTTTCCAATGATGTTCTATGTCTATGATCTCAACCTGATCCCACAGAGGGCGGTGATTTCACTTTTTTCTCTATATGTGGTCAGCCACGGGTGATTTTTACACTTCCCCTCGTGTTGCAGCTTTTTGATGTTCTTGAAGCCTTACCTTAAGGGGGCGGCCGTCTCCCCTTTATATTTCTTTCCGCAGCTTCATGGGATGGAGTACACACAGTCTTTAGTCATGTTCTCCTCTAGTGGGTGGGGTCTTACTCGGGAGATGTATCTGCGAAGTGTCATCCAAAGTTTGAATGTTATATGGACCGCAGATCCTTTGCATTTTCTCCGATAACCCCTTCACATAAGGCAGGCAGACTGTTTTCTGCGTGTTGTTGTCCTCTTCTTGTACCCGCCTATCCCAGTTTATTGGGGTTGCTGCCATGTACCCAGGGTAGTTGTTACGTTGGAGGGTACTACTTATACTGGCCAATTCTTTAACTAACTCTCTGGGTCACCACTTATGACTTTTGCTTGGTGTTGTAAGCAGCGGACGATCCCTTTTTTACGCTGTATGGATGGTGGGATTTGAAATTGTCTGAGCAATGTAAATAGTGTACATAATACCTCATTATGAAATGCATAAAATCCGACAATTATTTTAAGACATTTTTATGTTTATACATTCTTTTTATAGATACCAATATTTAAGTAAATGCTCTGTTTATAAGAAACAGTATTAACAACATTTACCGGCCTGAATGTCCGAGAAATTGTCAGAGAAAATATGCGTCCTCCGACAGGAATCGAACATGTATACTATAAGGAACCTTCATATTGCCTGACGTGCTTTTACCGATTTCGCCACAGAGGAGCGTTCGGTTAGCAAGGTCGATTTTACTGTTTTTAAACTACAATTTTCCGTGATTTTCTCACGTACATTCATATCCGGCTCTCACCATTTTACTGTCGAAACTGTTAAATGTAGACGTCTCTTCTACTCGAATAGCTTCATATCTCGCACCTCTCGCCTGTGGAACTCCTTTCCTTTTCCTGCTTCCCTGATAGCTATAATCTCCAACTATTCAAATGTAATGTCAATAGACATCTCCAGTTGCCTTGTTCTATCTAATATCCTTCTCTTCATCCTTTCCTCTATCATTCCTATCTGGTCTCGCTCCAAATCCTCGGTAACCCCTTGCTTGGAGTGAAATGCTTATATATATATATATATATATATATATATATATATATATATATTATTATTATTATTATATTATTATTATTATTATTATATGTATATATATATTTTTATTATATATATATATATGTTCTGTATTTAGGTAGTAATCCTTCATTTATAAATGTTTCATGAAAGACGGCAAACAAGGTACTGCGTTTGAGCTTATTTAATTTTTCTTGTGTTCGAACAAGTGGTTTTCTTTTGCTTTTTTGGTGTGTAGAAACTGTCCAAATGTTCTGTATTTCCGAACGCTTTCGGCTATACTTTTAGCCATCATCAAGGATAATGTTATTCGTGCATTTTAATTGGGTGTATGGGTTGTGTGTATGCTTCTTGCTTCTTGAGTTATAGCGATATTTTATTTTCCGAATACAATTGGCACATTGTGACTGTGTTCGTAGTTAATATTACTGACATTTGTTTTTTTATGAACAACAATCAGTAATAATAATAATAATAATAATAATAATAATAATAATAATAAGGGAGTGTAAAAATTGTCCATAGTGTTCTATATATATATATATATATATATATATATAGAGAGAGAGAGAGAGAGAGAGAATATATATATATATATATATATATATATATATATATATATATATAAATATACATAACACACACACACACACACACACACACATATATATATATATATATATATATATATATATATATATATATATATATATATATATATATAGTACACTATGGACAATTTTACACTCCCTTACACCCACCAAACTTAGAATTTTTTAAATACTAGAAAAAACTCAATATTTCCCTTGTCTATGATATTTATATTTATATATATATATATATATATATATATATATATATATATATATAGAGAGAGAGAGAGAGAGAGAGAGATAGATAGATAGATAGATCTATATATATATATATATATATATATATATATATATATATATATATATAGTTAGATAGATAGATAGATAGATAAAGTTAACATATAAATCTTTAATACCAACTCAAGAACATAGATGTAATCTTTTAAATGCAATTCCGATTTTCATCAAGATGATCGTGAAAGAAATGATATTTGCATATTGTACGTTCTTAATTTGTATGACTTCCTGATGAGACGAAAAGGCCCGTCTGGAGACGTTATATTATCCAAATCATTCCACTCCTTCTCGCTTTCATTGTTTTTTTTTTATTTCTGTACAAGCAGACAGACTCGAAAAAAAAGTACTTTTGTAATTCAAGTGAAAATTTCTTGTGGTTTATACTTAATTATTACGATATCTAGAAATAAAATAACGTCTGGTAAGTTTTTTTTTTTTTTTTAATTCTGCGCAATCCAGAAACAACTCCCAAGTTTAATTTTAATTCATTAACGGCGTTTTTCTTAGAAGGTGTCACTGTTTGTGACCTTTCTCTCGTGACATACTAATTTCAACTTGATAAAAGTCTATGAGAGCTGAGAATTTTATGTTAAGGAAAAAAATGCTTCCGGGTTCAAATATGAAGTTTCTTATTAACATACTTTTGTTTATAGATCTATTGAGGACGTAGATAAATCCTAACCATCTGTAAGACTGCAATACCACCTATTTTCAGTTAAGTGTTGTTATAACACTAATTTTCTCTCCTCTTTCTCTCTCTTTTCGCAGTGTTTATGACATACATGTAATACTCAATTACATTACATACACACTCACACTCTCTCTCACTATATATATATATATATATATATATATATATATATATATATATATATATATATATATAAAGAAACCCTACCCCTTACCAAATTGTAGCTCATAACTGATACAATGATACTGTCATAAGGAATACCTAGATATCCCTTGTCCAATTGAAGTAGAATATTCTGTAACCATGGAAACGGGATTTTAGCTGTGTCTTTAAAACCCAGTAATTTTTAAAAGTTACTCCAAAATTCGCTTGAGGATGAAATGGAACTAATGCTTTTAATTTAATTGCAAAATTAAATTCGGGGCTTTTAGCTTCTATTTTTGAAACATGGTTAGAACTGTGTAGCGGAAAAAACCATATTTTAACTCAATTAATTTATATATATATATATATATATATATATATATATATGTATGTATCATTTTATACATGAAGACTAATGCGTAAATGATGAAAAAACGCAATACAGATAGAGTTTCCTAAAAGTTTCCGTATCTTGGGGTTGTAAATGTATAGTAAATATCTACAGTAAATGTTCATTTTTTGTTAAGGTTCTAAGTTTTCGATTAACATCAGTCATTATCAAGAAAGAAAGAAATTTGATATAAGTCATATTCCGCTTGCAAATATTTTGCATATTGCAGATACTGTTTCAATTTTAAGTATATTGTCCTCATCTGGCATCTCGTCTACAGTCGCTTTCTCACGGACGTGCCGTGGCGTCCCTCAATCTTTTCTACAAGTATTTTCATGGCAGCTATTCCGACGAGCTACTTTCGCTGGTTCCCAAACTGCATGAATTTAAGCGTGCTACAAGGTTGGCATCTCCGTCCCACGCTTTTACTGTCGAAACAGTTAAATGTAATCGCCTCTTCTACTCCAACAGCTTCCTCTCTTGCAAGTCCCCACCCTTCCTCTTACTTGCTTCCCTGATAACTATAATCGTTAAATATTCAAATGTAATGTCAATCAACATCTTTTGATTCCTTGATCCTGATCCCCTTCCTTCTCTTTATCCTTTCCTCAAACACCCCCTCTTTACTCTTGCTCTCACTCTCTGTAAACCCTTTGGGTGCTAGTGGCACTCCAGCCTTCCTTGAGGTGAAATGTTTAAAAAGAAAATGTTTCCTCTCCTCTTTCAATTTAATCTGATTATTAAACTAGCCATTCTTCTATATTATTCTACCTCTGTCCCATAATGATTGTTCCATTTAGTCTATGACATTTGTACGTAAATGGAACAATCATTATGGGACAGAGAAGGGAACTCCCTTCCTCCTACTTGTTTCCCTGATAGCTATAATCTTCAGATATTCAAATGTAATGTCAATCGACATCTTCTTGATCCTGATCCCCGTCCTTCACTTTATCCTTTCCTCAGACACCTCCTCTTTACTGTTGTACTCACTCTCTGTAACCCCTGTGTGCTAGTGGTACTCCCGCCTTGTTTGGGATGAAATGCTTAAAAACAAAAAAGAATGTCATATCACGTGATGCTATTTATTTAAGTTTAAAAAATCCCGTGGTGCCACGTGAACAAGACGCAGTTTAGATTAAAATACGTTTTAGAATGCCCAATCCAGAATCATTTGTTGATTATTGTTTGTTTTTTTTACGTAACGTACATTGTTTTGTAAATTTGCAACCTTCGTTTACATCTTTTCTCTTGCATATTATTGTAATTGTTATTTTTCTGTGTCATTTGAAGCCGTATAACATTTTAGTCGGAATTCTGAATCGAAGAGAAAGTGTTGTGTGTGTATATCCTATATAAAATATTTTTGTGTTATTTTTCCACACTATTTACATATATAGGGTGAAATGGATAAATTGTCGTCTAAATTACACAAAAATAAAAAAGACATCTCATTTTAACAGATATATTTACCAAAATGACATAAAAAATATCTTGAAATACTAAAGAGCAAATTTATCCAATAAAATCGCCATTGTCTTCAACCCCGGCCTACAGACGACATCGGAACATCTTGCATCCCTTCTGGTTGGTCTCCTTCTTTAAGTTGGTGAATGCTGCCATAATCCTTGCCTTCAGTTCAGAGGCCCAGACATAATAACGTGGGGTTAAAGTCTGGGAAGTTAGGTGGCCAGGTATAAGGTAATGATGTGGTTGCAGCAATTGTCTGGCAGCCATGACTGGGTTCTCCTGTTTATGTATCATGGTGTCATGCCTGTGTTGAATCTGAGGCCCTCACCAACAAATTTGGGTGTTCTTTTCTTAGAACGATCAGAGTGAGTTTTCTGAGCAGCCGTACATACGTAATTACCATCAGACTCAGCCAACTCTTTCCGAATCCTCTGAAAGTCCTCAGATTGAAACCCAAACACTCTGAAATGTTCAGATTAAAGCTTCTGGTGCGAATACCAAGCAGTACAGCAAGCCGTTTCCAAATTTCTGGCCGACTGAATTACGTCATTGTGCTCTTTTTCTCCCGGACGGTGCCCAACTGACCCTACTATACTGTGCAGTCGACAAAATGAAGAGCAACGTGCATGCGGAAAATTAAAATTATTAAAATGGTGACAATTTACCCATCGTACCCTCTATGCACGTATGTATGTATGTATCTATGTATGTATGTGTGGGAGTTGGCTGAGTGATTAGAAATGGCTAGATGTAACCGTAAGTTCTATGCTAATAATTTCTTCTCTCTTACGTCTCTCTCTCTTGTGGAACTTTCATCTGGCTTCTTGCTTTCTTACTAAGAGATTCAAAAACTTAAATTGAACGTTAATCATCGTCTCATCTCTTTGAACCCTGTTCTTTTATTGCCCTCTTTCCTCAATTTCCAGATTCTTTCACTCCCAGTAAACCCACTTGAGTCTTAGTGGCCTTATCGCGTTGTACGGTGCGAAATGATTAACAAAAATTTCCACAAGTTTAAAAGTTTAAAAACTACTAAAAAATCAATTCCATTTTAATTTTAATTTCTCTGATTCAGAACACGTTTTTATATCGGCGAGGAGATTATTAATGATATTTTCAAATTAAATGAACCTACCTCAAATGAGATAGCGAATGTAAGATATATATGATTACAGGCTTGTTTAGAATCTTGTTGCATTTTAAGCAATAGTCGAAATGGAAATTAAAATGTCTTTTCTGACGGAATTCTTCTAATAAATGACTCATGTGCTCTCTGGCAGCTCGTCAAATGGTAAATAGTTTATGAATTATATTGAAACAATAGAATTATTGCTGTCATCATGGGGAAACAGAAAAAGAAGTTACTCTGTGTTTTTTTTTAAATACCAATGACTTGCGGTTTCGATATTTTAAAACGTTTCTTCTTCATCTTCCGCAAGAAAAGTCGGTTCTCTGTGTCGAGCCAGAAGGTTTGTCTCGCCTGACTTCATCCGTCCAATCTACAAATCTACCATTCGTCCTTGCATTGAGTACTGTTACCATATTATGGTCTGGTGCCCGCGCTGTTCATCTTGACGTCTTCGACAAGATCCAGAGACAGATATGCAATGTGATAGGTCCTGATCTGGCATCTCGTCTGCAGTCACAGATGTCATGTGGCTTCCCTCTGTCTTTTCTATAAATATTTCCATGGCAACTGCTCTGATGAGCTACTTTCACTGGTTCGCAAATTACATAAATTTAAGCGTGCTACTAGGATGACATCTCGGTCCCACCGTTTCACTGTCGAAACAGTTAAATGTAACCGCCTCTTCTACTCCAACAGTTTCTTCTCTTGCACTTCCCTCCAGTAAAACTCCCTTCCTCTTATGGGCTTCCTTGATAGCTATAATCTTTAAATATTCAAATGTAATGTCAATCGATATATCTGATGCCTTGATCCTGATCCCCGTCCTTCTGTTTATCTTTTTCTCTAACACCCCTCTTTACTCTTGCTCTCACTCAATGTAACCCCATCCGTGCGAGAGGCACCCCGACTTGTTTGGGGTGAAATGCTTAAAAAATAAATGTATGAAAATTCCTTTTAGAAATGACTTTTAGCTCCTGTATTGTTCCTCTTAGCAGATTACCGCATATAATCAAGTCCCTTAGGGAGGCCATGTATCTTGGGAAACAAGTGGGCCATAAACTCACAACTGACCTCAGGTGGAACTCGTACATACGATCTAATGCAAAAGACGCAGGGAAAATGGCCGGATCCCTGTACCGCTCCAGTATGTACCTGACTCTGCGTGTTATTTTCTTTCTTTACATAAACGAGATCAGGCCTAAAATGGAGTCAGTCAGTTATGTGCTATGCATGAGATATGTTTAGGAAATACATTTAAATCCGACAGACTTTTTAATTAAATTTGTTTAACAGTTATTTTTAAATGGATACTCATATTTGAGTAGATATTCTGTTTTTATTTATTTATTAAACAGTATATTTGCAGTAATATGTAAATTAGGTACTGTATAAAAAGCAGTATCGCTATCCCTAATAGGAAGTTATCTTCTCTTGACGTGACTACGTCTGTCAGAGAGAATACCTATTATAACAATATGGCGTCACCAATCGGTTACTTAGCCACGATAGAGGATCCTTAATATATGGAAACCTGACTTAGGTTTTTCGCAGCGTCGGCGAGAGTTAAAAAGTTAAACGACACCAAAGCTAGTAGAGGAGAAAAGAAAGTTACGGTTTTGTTTTTGGCCTTAGCGGGGTATGAGCCCATAAAAAAAATCTCGTTCATGGTCTATCCCAAGATGATGGAAGATGAGGAAATTGCTGCCATCATAAAAGTTAATATATGACCAGAAAAAGACTGGTCATAGTGGAAAGAACTAATTTTTTCGAAATTAGATAGAGATAAGATAAAACTATTATGAAATATGTATAGTGATTTAATGAATAGTTGAGATATGATGAGTTTTAAAGAATGGGTTTGGAACAAATGTCTATCAAAGATGAGCTAATTTTGAAAAGACTGACTGAAGGAATGTTTGACATCCTATATAAGTGTAAAACTATAGAATGGTTTCAAGCTCATAATATCAATCTGAAAGCATATGTGGAGTTCTTACAACAATTGGAAGTGATTAAAAAATTCGATGCTTCCGAAGGCAGCATGGAGACTTAAAGTGCTACTAAAAGTTTACCTATATGCAGATATTGATATAAAGAACATGAAAAGAGCAAAATAAGTGTCCGGCCTTTGGGAAATTGTGTAATAAGGGGAATTATTTCCAGTCGGTATGCATATAAGAAAAACAAGTGGAAAATATAGATCCTCCAATTGAAAGTACGGTGGTATTTGAGATAAAAGTACAAGATAGTTAAACGGTGACGTTGAACGGAGTAATTTTAAGTTAAAGAGCATCACAGCTAGTGGAGGAGGAAATGAAGTTACATATTTGTTTTTGCCCTCTGTGAGGTGTGAGGCCATAAAAAAAATCTTCGTCATGGTCTATCCCAAAGTGTTGGAAGATTTAGCATATGAAGAAATTGCCGCCATCATAAAAGCAAATATACAAAAAAAAAAAAAAATTGGTCATAGGGGAAAGAAGTAAATTTCTTAAAAATATACAGGGGCCGTACAAAACTATTATGAAATGTGTACAGTGATTGAAAGAAGTGTTGAGGTATTGTGAGTTTGAAAGAATCGGTTCGGAAGAATTTTTTATTGAAGATGAGCTAATTTTGCTAAGACTGATTGAAGGAATGTTTGCCATCTCGTACAAGTGTAAAATTGGAGTGATTTCAAGTTCATAATATGAATCTAGAAGCCTATGTGGAGTTCTTACAACAATTGGAATTGATTCAAAAATTTAATGCCTCTGAAGACAGCATAGAGACTTACAGTGTTACTAAAAGCTTACTTCTATATAGATATTGCAATAAAGAACATGAAAAGAGCAAAAATAAGGGCCCAGCCTTTGGGAAATGGTGTTTTAAGTACAAAAAGAGGAATCATTTCTAGACAGTATGTACATATGAAAAGCAAGTGTTAAAAGAGGAAAATATAGATCCTCTGATTGAAAGTACGGAAGTATTTGTGATAAAAGCACGGATAAAAGTTGGGAAATGGTGAAATTGAACAGAGTAACTTTACTCATGCAGGTGAAGTGATGTTACGTTGATAACAAGGAATATTTGAGAAGGAATGGTAGATCAAATTTAAAGAAAAGTAATCTCCAGTTGAAACAGTTTGATGGGTCAATCATCAAAATTTTAGAATGCCTTGAAGGCACTTAGAGAAAAAAATAGATTCGAGATAATACGCATCATCGTGATGGAAAACATCAAAAGCTACAGTCTTTTAGTAATTGATGTGTCAAGAATGAATACATCGAAGCTGGTAAATTCCATGAAGTCTGTAGAACTGGATATCGGATTATTAAGCGGATATTAAGCGAGTATTTGGCTTAAAGAAAGCAGTCAATCCATGTATTTTCAAGCCCCAAAAGTTCCTGTTCACATGATACCCTTGGTGGTTGCTAAGCTGAACAAAATGGTAGAACAAGGAATATTAGAAAAAAAGTCAACCAGGGTGGTAGCAATTGGGCTTCACTCATTGTAGAGATATAGAACCCCAATGGAGATTTAAGAATTTGTGGCGATTGTAAGGTGGCCGTAAATCTCCAGATCTGGTCAGATTCATTCCCATTACCAAACACAGAAACAGCACGCCATGAGTTTGCAGGTATGAAATAATTTGCTGAAATTGAACTTAAGTCAGCATATTATCAGATAAAAATTGATAGCAATTTCAAGAAGTCACCACAATGAACACCCCTATCGGATTAGTAAGATGGAGTCGTCTGCCAAAAATCCAAAAGTATTAGAGTGGCTTAAAAATATAATTGTATATCAGAATGACATTGGCATTAATTCACGCAGTAAAGAAGAGCACAAAAGTAAAATTGTGCAAGTTTTGAGAAAATTAAATAACGTGGGTATGACAATTAATAGCGATATATGTAAGTTTAATTGTGAAAAATTTAGCATCGACGATAATAAATATCTAAAGACTGTACACCGCCGGATGATAAACTCATTAATAAGATATCAGAGATACCTGCATCCAGAAATAAAAAAAAATAGATTCTATTTTGGCGGGTGGAGATTAACCAATTTCTATAACAGATATCTATCACGATATAGTGACCCTGTGGAGCCATTTAACGAAATACGAATATCGAGTTTCAATGGACAAAATGACGGGAGAACGCTTTCGAGAAATTTAAAAAAAAAAAGCACTCATAAACAAACTAGTTGTTAAAATCTTCGAGAATTGACTTTGACTGTGCTATAGCTGCAATATTGTCACAGGAGGATCACTATCAAATGTACTTATCTAGAAAACTAACATCGGCGGAAGCGAATTCTTCGAATATAGAGAAAGAGGAATTGACGATTGTTTGGAGCACGAAAAGACCGAAGGGAAAATTTCTATTAAAATCTGATGATAAGCCTTTGGAATTTATATTCAGCCTCAGAAGAGAGTTGCCAAAGGTCAAATCTGCCAGGAGATTAAGCTTATGGCGTTCGACTTTGACTTCGTATACATTGAAGGAAATGTTATTCTGAATGAGGATGCATTATCTCGGTTAAATTTTGAGAGCAAAAATGTTGAAGCAAGTGAAAATTGTGAGGATAGGATCTTGCACTGGATAAAAATAGATGTATTACCCTTAAATTGGCTTAGGTTGGGATTTCGACAGGATCCAGTGTTGAATAGAATTATGGATAGAATAAAGAGAAATACACGGAGTAATTGCTCTATGGCTGAGAAACCGTATAAATAGTCAAGACACAAATTAACAATAGAAAAAGGAATTATATGTAATATGCATATCATAGTACTTCTACAGTCTCTTAGAAAAGAAGTAATTAAAGCTGTGCACAATGATATATATGGTGGTATATTGGCTACGCAAATGAGGTTAAAGTTACAAGCATGCTGGTCAGGTTATTCAAAAGATATGGAAGAGTATGTTAAAAAATGCCCAAATTGTGCAGAAATAAAGAAATTTAGGCAAACTAAAATTAACTCTTGGCCAAAGGAAATGGAGCCGTGGACACAAGTACATATGGATCATACTTACATTAAAGATATAAGACTATTTCTGATATTAGTTGACTCATATTCCGGTTGTCCTGAAGTTATTAAAGTCACGGATAGAAATAGCCGCTACTGTGAAGAAGCGGGTGTTGAAGATAGTGTTTTTAAGAAATGTAGTTCCAAAAACGTTGGTTTCTGACAATGCACCTGAGTTTTGTGAAGAAAGTTTATGTGCATTGTTAAAACATTTAACTGCATTCCATACAATGCACCACCTTATCACCCACAGTCAAATGGAATTGCAGAGAGAATGGTTCAAACAATAATAATGATATTAAAACCATTCTCTTCAGTGGATTGTCATATAGAGTTAATTTACCTAGACTATTTCTATATAGAGAGCTATTCTGCATGCAGACAGAAGACAAAACCCATCCGCCATTGACGTCGCAAGCATAGTGGCTAGGCTTATTATTTTTTTAAAATGGTAACTCATATTTCAGTAGATGTTTTCTTTGTATTCATTTATTAAATAGTATATTTATTTATTTACATCTGCCCGTCTGAATATCGGAAGAATCTTGTTAGAAAAATATGAGTTCTCGGGTAGGATTGGAAGCGGCGTTATTCTCTGTTTTTGTGTTAGTAATCCGATTCGGATTACTAACACAAAAACAGAGAATGTCTCATATCGAAAATATTTAACATTGAAAAACATAAGGAAAAAATTAATTATTTTTAATAATATGTGGAAATCTCCGCTTTTACCTGAAGACGGTCACGAGACCAGAAACTCGTGTAGTAAAATTATGGAAAATAAAGCATAATATTTAAAAAAAAATCCACATATATATATATATATATATTAAAAAGATTAGAACATGGACCGTGATAATACTACATCGGTTTCGACTGCCGACGCTTCGTCAGGTGGTATGATCCTCAAGGGATGATCAGATACTCACAGGTCGAAACCTATGTAATGTTCTGGTCAGCTCTGCAAATTTGTTTTTTTTTTACTTGAAATTGAGCACTTCGAACAAATATTTCAGTTTGTTTATTCCGGCGTGTATATATATATATATATATATATGTATAGCCTGGAGAGTGTGTTCAAGCAGGAAATAGACTGTCATCGCTCGGTTTTGACACCAGTATTCACTTATTTTTTATATATATATATATATATATATATATATATATATATATATATATTCTCGACACTCTCGTCAATTTTCCACGTATGATGATCAAGCAGATCAGTTCCCAGGAAACCGAGAGCGCGACAGCATATATATATATATATATATATATATATATATATATATATATATATGGTGAAGGTTTTGTGCAGAACCATCCGCTCTTTTGAAGGGTCGAATACAGAGACTTGGTGCACTACATGCCACAGGGTCCACAAACGACCCTCCGCAGGTTTTCAATTCAGAGTTGTCCTTTTCCTAGACTAGTTGCCATCCAAGGCTACAGAATCGAATCTGGAGGAAGAAGAAGAGGATTCGCACCTTTTCCGAGGATATTAGCACGTAATATGTAATGGATTCGATTCGTGCTTGCATTTGCATATATATATATATATATATATATATATATATATATATATTAAAATTTTAAATTTTCAGACGCACTGGGTTGTATTATTATTATGATTATTATTATTATTATTATTATCGTTTTTATTATTATTTCATTTAGATTCCTCGACTAGTTTCGGCCAACATGGCCATCATCAGGAGAAAAATAAATTTCTGCTTGCTGGTAGCAGTGAACTACACAAAATATATATATATATATATATATATATTAAAAATTTTAAATTTTCAGACGCACTGGGTTGTATTATTATTATTATTATTATTATTATTATTATTGAACATTTAGATTCCTCGACTCGTTTCGGCCAACATGGCCATCATCAGGAGAAAAAAAACACAGTGAACACACACAAAAAACACACACACACACACATATATATATATATATATATATATATATATATATATAAGTTGTATGATACTTCAATACTGTTCAGCACTTGTGTTATTCGATAGGAGATAAACCTCTGGCATTGTAAGGCTCTTCTTAACATTTTCGAGTTTGTTCTGGCCGTGGAATGATAATACTGGAATAAGCTTATTACGATTAATTCACTAAAAGCGACTCTTATTTCAAACCAAGGGCGAAATTTTCCTTTTCTTGTGAAATGTATTAATAAAATCTAATAAAAACGATTGATAAACGCCTTCAAAGTTTCAAGTCCGAGTCGTATTAAACTGGTAACTAACATTGTATGTAGAAATTAACAACTACTACAACTGCTATTGCTACAACTGCTACTAAATACATTGTCTTGTTTATAAGAATTTATCATGTTCTTTCCCCCTTATCTTTTTTTTTTTTTAACAATCTTTCCGGTTGATAATATAAATAATAGTATAATATTTACTACATTAATTTTTAGTATTATTGTTACATTTAATACAAAGAAAAACTACTATTGTTAATATGCACCCGACTAGATGTTAGCTCCCTTTATTTAGCGACAATAACAATGCAACCACGAAGAAGTAAAGATAAAGACTCTGTTTGCCTCTTAGTATTAATGACGCACTATTTTAGCAGGCATTTTGCGGTCAGGTGTGATTTTACTGTTAAAAAATCGAGAAGTGAAACCAAAATGGTATACTAAAATTACAATGATTCACATACTCTTACAATGAAATAAGTTCAACTCAAAAAGGCTGATACTACAATTATTCCGATCATAGTTATATTAAGAATAACTACAGCAAAAGCAAGTCCTTGTAGTTTGCTGTTTTAATTTTGAAATAGTTAAAATTGTTACACGAATGCAGATATGCGTGCTCATCCATTTATGCTAAAATTGGGAAATATATGATCTATATATTGCGTCTCTGTAAAGAAAAGCCTGCCTCAGTTCTATCTTTGACTCTCTTT